>JZKD02S2061201.1:118679-142675 GCA_000966675.3 Picea glauca | reverse complement strand
AACTATTCTTCTGCTTCCATCCTTCGCGAGGTTCTGTCTGATGCCCAAGCTGTTCATAACAATATCTTGCCTTTTAGATACTGTCCTCTAGGGTCTTTGGCTCGTCAAACTCAATCCTGTTCTGATAGTCCTTAGGTAGTCCACTGATGAATCATTGCACCTTTTCCTTTTCTGCTTTTATATAGGTTACCTACCTCAGCAACTCGAGGAATCTGCTGACATATTCCTCTATGGTGAGTTGCCCCAACTTGAGTTCATAGAATTATTTAGTCTTTTCGTCGAAATACTTTTCCGACAGATACTTCTTCCTGAAGTATTTCTCAAACTGTTCCCAAGATAGGTCTTCTTTGTGAATCCGTTTTACGTTCTTAAGGTCTTCCCACCAAATGGAAGCCTTCCCATTCAGGTTAAAAGTGGCTACTCGGGCCTTCAAGTTTTCCGAGAAGTCATGGACTCTGAAATACTTCTTTAGTCCAAGCAACCAGGCCTCCGCTTCCTCTCCCTTCTTTATTTCACCATCGAAAGAGGGTGGTTTGGCCTTCTTGAATTCTTCGAGATTATGATTTTTGGAATGATTTTGCTTCTTTTGTTTTCTTCGGGAATAAGAACTAGTTCTGCTACTAGAAGATTCCTTTGAATCGCTAGTTTCCTTTCCAGAGGAATCATCAGACGCTTGTCCCTTATCTCTGGGGTGGACCTTTCTCGAGGTTCTCCTCCCAGTGTGGTCACTTAAAAGACCATGTTTCTGTATCTCAGGTGAACTTCAACTTTTCTTTGTCTGTCGTTGGTCCGCGTGACTGGTGTCAGGTCCATGCTGCAATTGTCTTTGTATGTCGGATAAACTCTGTAGCAAGACTGCATTAATTTACGTTTGCTTCTATTTCTCTTTTATCAACCTCTCGTTGTCAACCTTGCAACTCTTTAGTTCGACCATGAGGCTTCTCACAGTCTCAACTAGATCTGGAGGGGTCTCTACTGCTCTCCTTTCATCAGAATCTTCGTCTCTATTATGGGAGCCATCCCCCACTTTGTGGTGCGTCACCATTCTATGCGTCTGCAGTTTCCCACGGTTGATCGTTCGCTTGTTGTGCAGGAAAAAACACTTGTTGTTAGTCAACATTATATTCATTCACAATCAACGCATAATTCATATTTCTCAAATGCATACACATAATAGGAATTTTCATTCTTAACTTTGACTTTTGATAAAGGGGGTTAGGATAGAGAGTTACTCCTTTTAAGAGTACTTCAAATGGAGTTTTTGTGCAACTTGTTCATGAGCCCAAGAAGTCCAAGTATTGTAACCATGCTCTGATACCAATTTGTCACACACCCACTACGACAACCTAGATTTTTCGTCTTTTTTTTTTTTGAGGGACAAAATCCCTGAATTTCTATGGGGCCTAGCGCAAACCATCCCTTCCCTTATCCTCCTCCATGTGATCATTAGCTATGACCACATGCCTTACCAAAAAGGCGCTTCCGGCTTTTGCATTTCGGGATTTCTGTGTGCGAGCTCTCCCCGAGTCCTTGTCCCTTGAAATGTTGAAACGCCGAAACTTATTCACACTAAACCACCTCATCCACAGAGAGTGTCGGGGTTTCATATACCGAGGTTTTGCGACTTGCAAAGATTAGGGGTCTTGCCCTCTGGTTTCCCGGATGTCAAAACGCCGGAACTTATTCACACTAAACCGGCTCATCCACAGAGCCCGTTGGGGTTTCGTATACGGGGATTTCGCGACTTGCGAAGACGAGGGGTCTTGCCCTCTGGGTTCTTGGATGCCGAAACGTCGAAACTTTCAAGACTTCGTCGAGTCCACTCTCTTGCCTATGCAAGGGTTAAGATCGACAGTCAATAGAGCTCCGACAGATCCTTGGATCTACGGTCCTGGATCCCATTGCTACTTGCAAAGGTTGAAGGGGTCGAGGTATTAACACCTGGGCTTCTCCTCTAGATCCATTGATCTTGACAAATCTGGGGTATTTCCGAAAGGATTCCAACTGTTCGTCTACCAAACGATGGGGTATTCTCTTTCGATAATTAGACTCGCTATCCTTTTTGAGCTTGATTCACGAGATTCAACCTCTCGAGGCTTCGAACTCCCATGACTTTGAAACCTGCGAGAACTACTCTTTCTTGTACAAGGTTTCCAGACCCAGGTCGTCTGGACCTTCAGATGATTCTTGGGTAATTATCCCTAGGTTTGGTGATCTGACTAAGATGCCTTCCTAACTCACCGAGCTATGAACTCTGTGACCAGGGTAAAGTAAACTGGTGGGTTTGCTATAATGATAGTTTTTTCAAGGAACTCACTCCGAATCTGAAATGTGAGGAATCTCCCTGGAAAAAGGTGCCTTCGGGAATTAAACCAGGACAGAGCACGAGTCAAGTAGATGGGAAAATTCTCAAGAGAACGAACTTGTATTATGAACTTATTCATTCTATACATAAACTGATTATGGTCGTATATAAGTATAAGCATGCATCCATTATTCCCAATCAAAACACAAGGCAATCACTTTTATACAGAGACCATTTATGAGCGTATAAACATGAGCATGCATCTAGGATATTCAATTCAAAATACAAGACATAAACACTTATCAGAAACACCAGGCGTGACACGACTGCTGAGAGGGGTGCTTGTTTCCACCCAACCGTAGGCTCAGTGACTCCAAACAGATTTACCACTAGCCACCCCCGAGCTAGACCACGATGCTTGAGATTCAGTCTCCTACTTCCATCTCAACGGAAGTCAAGGATGAAGGTTACTCTCCTTCTCCTATGTTCAGAACTCCTTGTATTTCCAGAGTTCCTCCCCGGTTCTCTTCCACAATCCCTATCACGCGTATTCTCTCCCCTCATTCCCCACAATTCCTTTCTTTCCTTTTTTGCAAGATTGCGTGTGGCGCGAATTCCCCTGTCCGTGGTTAGGTCTGAGAGCTTCTATGGATGGGCGGTTCGCCCCCATCCCCTCATTAACTCTTAAGGAGCCTCCCCACCTACCATCCTAATGGGTAATTCATTCCAAGGTCAGAGAGTTGCTCTTGGTCTTTGAGCAAGTAAAAACCAGTACGGTATTGGTTCGGTGGAAGTTAATGCAACCATTCCAGGTCCCTTCCCCCACCTGTCATTAGCCATCGTGGTCTCTTTTATCACATCCCCTCCGAGTAGTCATGCAACTCATATTCATAACATAATTTACATTCATCGACCTTTTATACAAAGGTACGTCAAATTAAACATTCACATCTTTGAGTTTGCCATAGTTCTTGGCCAATATGCTTATTTTTACAAGCTAGGGGAAACAAGGTGATACAATTGCTTTGGCTTTGGAAACTATGACTATGGGGGTGCGCAAACTACTTTTGAAGGTGGCTTCATTCCTTGCTAACCACACTTCCCAACAAATGTATTTTGGAATGGCATACCAGATTTTGGCCCATGTGGATTTACTCTTTAACGCATGGGGAGAGTGCCCTTCTGAGGAGGCTATTAAGTTGACAACTATGAGCTGCAATGGGGTTTGGGCATTGAGCCTGTGCATAGCCTGCGTCCAGACTTCTTGAGTGTAGGGGAAATCAATGAACATATGATCAATCGTTTCTTGAGCCGTGCTGCAGATAGGGCATCTGTGGGGCTCGAAAATACCTCATTTAACTAAGTTTTCTCCTGTCATGACTCTTCTGTGCATGAGAATGCAACAAAAGAAGCTGACCTTTGGGATACCAAAGGGGTCCCAGAGGAGTTTCCACAGTGAGGGAGAGTGGATCTGTGGGTGTTGGGATTGAAGGGTTGTGAATCCAAGCGACGTTGTGTACGCCCTGGTCTTCCCCCATCCCCATTTGTCTCTTGTTCATAGGTGGAATGAAGCCAAACCAGAGGGCACTACGTGGAGGGAGTTGAGTTGTGCTTGCAGCCTGTGTGGAGGGTGGGGGATAGCCTAGGCGAGCCAGTTCCCATCCATGTCCCATGAAGATATATCAACCATCATTTGAATTCCCTGTTGTATAATCCAGGCACGCAGATCTGCCAAGTCTAGGACGAAATTGAGGCGTTGAAGGCCCATAATTTTATCTTCCCACAAACGGGTTCTTTTCCCGTTTCCAGGGGTTTTGTACAGGTGCTCTTTGAAAAATTCCCATGCCTGACTGCAAAGCTTCCATAGGGTGGTGCCTTTGCCAGAAGCTCTGCCGTCCATGGTGTTCATTGATATCCCTTGCAAATATTTTTTGATGAGGATCTGACTTACCGAGTGACGTTGTTTTGAGAAGATTTTCCATAAAATATTTCCTCCCATCACTAGATTGGCCAGCTCAGGGTCTCTTACCTGAATTCCACTTTTTTGAGAAGGCATTTTCACTATGTCCCAACTTACCAAATGATTTTTTTTTTGATTTCCCCTTCTTCCTTGCTATAGGAAATTTCAAATTAGTTTGGAGAGCTTCTCGGTGATCATTTTTGGGGCTAAGAGAAACACAACTTAGTAAATCAAAAGGGAGGAGAGAACAAATTTTACGAGAATGAGATCCCCTGCTGTGGTTAGCCAGTGACCGCCCCAAGCATTAATTTTTGCCTTGATTTTGTTGATGATTTCCAACCATTGGGGGGCCTTGGCAATTCCCTAAGTTGAAGGCAGTCCTAAGTATTTGATTTTATCCCAGGAGACGAAGCCCATGAACCCAAGGGATTGAGCAATTCAGAGTATGGAATGCTGATCTACTCCCCAACCATACACTACACTTTTCCTCCTATTAACCAAAGCTCCGGATACTCTGCAGAAGCTCTGAATAAATTCATTGAAAGCCCTTGCTATATTAAGGGAAGCACCTCCCAACAACAACGAATCATCGACGAACATGGCATGGTTAATTGGCTCGGTTCCTCTCATCGCCTTGATGCCTGGGAGTGTTCCAGTTAACTTGTTTGCTGTCATCTTCCGGCTTAGAGAATCTGCCATCAAAATGTACAAGAAGGGGGATAGAGGGAAACCTTGCCTTATGCCCCTCGAAGCTTTGAAATAGTTTGATGGCTTGCCATTTATTAAGGGGGTGATCCACGAATCTCCTATGCATGCTTTAATCAGGGAGATAAAAACAGGGCTGAAGCCAAAAGCATAAAGGACTTGGAGGAGGAAAGAGTGTCTTACCTAGTCGAAGGCATTCACCATGTCCAACTTGATGAGCATCCCTTAATCTTGGCGCTAGCGGCTGGAATGAATGGTTTCTTGCACGAGGATCACATTATCCAAAATATGCCTGCCTTTAACAAACCCTCCTTGGCTGGGAGAAATGAGATTTTCTAGAAGTGGCTTGATTGTGTTCGCAAGGAGTTTGGAGAGAATTTTGTAAGAATCATTGCATAACGAGATTGGCCTGAAGCGGTCAAAGGACACCAGGTTTTCTTCTTTAGGTATTAGAGCTAGGAAGGTGGAGTTTTTGCATCCTCCCACTTTGGCTTTCTGGAGGAAGTTTTTTACCATTCGAAACAAATCAGCCTTGATGATATCCCAACATATTCTATAGAAGTGGATGGAGAATCCATCAGGTCCTGGAGCTTTGTCTGGCTCCATCATCCAGATGACATTGCTGATTTCATCTTCAGAGAAGGGATTCAAGAGACTTGCGTTATCCTCCTCATTTACCCTTCTTGGAACGTGAGAGAGTAAGGTTGAGTTTTCCTCCTCAGATTCCACTCCTTCTTCTTTATACAATTGCCGAAAATGTGAGGTTGTAGCCTCCTTTAACTGAGCTATTCCTTTGTGGACAATCCCATCAGTGGAGGTAATTTCTGCGATGTGATTTCTAGAAAGGCGAGCTCGAATTTGCTTGTGGAAGAAGGAAATTTTTTTGTCACCGACCTCAAGCCAAAGGTTACAATATTCTAGTCTCAAGGACTCTTCATCCATTCTGAATGAGTGGAGAGTCTTGAGCTGGGCTTCTTTCTCTTTCTGTATTTCAAAGTGGGAAATGTCTTTGAGATCCAAGTCTAATTGCAGATCAAGCAACTGATTGATGGTCTGTTTTCTAAGGCTAGTGGGGGAGTCTGATGTTTTTTTTTATCCATTCTTTCAGGGCTGTTTTGGTAGCCTTTAATTTCTGTTCCCACACATAGCTGCACGATCCAATGACCGGGGATGACCAAGCCTTCAAGACTGTCTCCATAAATCCTTCCTTGTCTGCCCAGAAGGGGCTGAACCGGAAGGGAATGGGCCCTAGTTTTTCCTCTTCTTCAAACAACAAGAGAATGGGTTTATGGTCTGAAGTCAGCTTTGGAAATAGTTTTGTGGTGATAATATTATTTTTGGAGAGGAAGGTGCTCTAGAGTAAAAATCTATCTAGGCGGGCTGAAATGTGCTCCATCCCAGCTCTATTATTTGACCAAGTGTAGAGCCCTATCTTTGCCTTAAAGTCCATCAAGTTCCATTGCTGAATTATGTCTTCCACGAAGGGAATAAATGGTCCCTATTACTATTCCCTCCTCTTTTTTCCCTTTATCTCAAAAACTAGATTGAAGTCTCCTGCTAGAATTATATTCTTGGGAGAGTGAGCATCTAGGAAATCAGAAAGGGTTTGCCAACAATATTTCTTTTCTATATAGAGGACTGGGACATAAAGATTAAAGAGGGTGGTAGTGATCTTACTTGTAAGATGTCGAAGTTCGGTATAGATCCAATGTTGCGTTTCGAAGGAGTTTTCCAGGTGGAATTTATCTTCCTCCCAAAGAGTGGCAAGCCCACCACAAGTGCCCCTTGCGCTTACTGATTTTCCAGATTTTGTTTTCCATTTCACTTTAGTGAGATCGAGAAGGGAATCCCCTTCTATTTTAGTCTCTTGGAGCATGAGGATCTCGGGAGATTCTGTTTTCAGAAGGTTCTTCACTGCTTCAGCTTTTAAGGGGTTCCCCAAGCCTCTACAGTTCCAAGAGACTAAACACATTATTTACTAGTAGAGAGGGGGGGGGGCGGAAGGGAGGATGCAAGCCCTCCCTTGGGAGGCCTGAATCTAGTATTTCTGCCAATGGACATCTCAATCGTGGGCTAGCTTCCTTGCATTTTTTGTCTCTCAGCCTCTTCTTCCCTTGCCTCTTTGTGAGTTTTCCTTCTGGATATTTTCGATGGTCTCTCGAATGTCTCATCTTCCAAGGATCCTGAGATCTCCAGGGTCTTATTCCTTGTCATCTCTGCATAGGTTGGAGGGATGGAGGCTCCTATTAGTGATCCGGCTTGTAGGTGGGTTGTTTCGTCCGAGTTTTTATCTTCTATGGTAGAGCTGGGCTGCTGTTCGGCCTCTTCAGCTGCTGGGGCTGGGGTTGGTTCTTCTGGGATGCTGAGAATTTCAAAGGGGTTGTTGTCTGGATCTACTCTTGGAGGGGCTGAACTCCCCTTCCCTTGAATCTGAACCGAGGGGGTTGCTCCGCTCCCTGGGAGCACTCCTTTCCCTTTGGTTTTGATATTCTGTTTAGCTAGTGATGATTTTTGGATCAAAGTCCATTGTTCTCCCTTCGAGTTCTCAACCTCCTCCACTGCTTTCTTTTTGCAACGCTTGGCGAAGTGCCCATAGTTATGACAGTGTTGGCATTTAAACGAGAGTTGCTCGTATTCAAGCACTTGAATGTAGGACCAATCAACCACCGTGAGATTTATAGATTCAGGGAGGCCTTCCTCCAGATCGACTTCAACACAAATTCTTGCACATGAATATTGGTCCCTTCTTCCAGGACGATCTATATATTTCCCAAGCTTGTTGCCTATGACTTCTAGAGATTTAGGATTCCAATATTGTAGAGGTAAATGTGGCAAGCGTACCCAAACGAGAACGACTGAGGGAACATCCTGAGATGGATCGAAATCCAGGGCCCATTAGTTCAAAGACAGTCCCCGAGGGCCCATGAAATATGACCCATTTATGAAAATAAGGTTCCTATCCTCTATCGAGTCAAAGACAAAAATGAAGAAGCCCTTTCCAAGTAAGTGGCTTTTGATTCCTTCTTTAGTTAGAGATCTCCAGTTCCTTTGAACCCAAACTTCAACGACTTTGGGAGAGGGCCAAAGCTTGGTGAACTACCCTATAAGACCACGTTTGGAAAGATTCAAGGCCGATCTGTAAGGATATTCGATCAGAAGGGCTACCGTGGGGATTTCCAGTCTTTTTACGAATTTCTGTTGTAGATCGTTTGCTAGGAATTTGTTGCAAGAGGCAACGAGTTTCCTAAAGGCCATCAACTCAGGGGGAAGTGGAGGAACGACCTTGGGGCCCCCTCTCGGGGCCATGGTGCAGGGATAGCTTGCAACAGGGCTCAAAACACAGGCATAACACAGGCGGAGCACAGGCTCACATCGCGTGCACATGAGATCAATTTTTTTTCTAATTAATCACTCTTTATTATTTTTAATTTATGTTGTTTTACATTATTTACTTTAATATTTATTTTTTATTTGGTGATTAGGTACAACATTATCACACTACTTACAAAAAGGAAGGAATTGCATAGCCATTGAAAGTGACGCAGTGCAATGCGGTTTTATTCAACAAAGAATTAATGTTATTCGAGCTCTTCCATATGAATGGAAGAAATTGGATTGAAGAAATGAGATTTTGATGTCTCAAACGTGGATAAAATATCAAAGGAACCTCAAGTACCATTAAGAGGTCTGTTTCGAAAAGATCACTTTAGAGAACTTGTGGATATCAATAGCTCAATGGAAGAGCAACATGAGCCAAATGAGCCAATGGAAGCACAAAATGATGTCCAAGAAAATGCCGATGTGTTTGTTGAGAATGATGAATTTTGGTTATATGACATTGTCGATTAGTTTTAGGATGCCCTTGAAGACATTGCTGAATTTTGCAAATTTTTGATGAGTTATAATTGTAATGTTTTGACTTTCATATTTTAACATAAGAATAAATATGCATATATTATTGTTTTATGATGAATATGTTTTATTATTTTCTTTTTACTTTTCTTTTTTTTATGTGATTTAATATGCTAGAGAAAATGACATTAAATATTGTCAAGTTTTTATTGTAAATCTATAAAAATATAATAAAAATGTTATTTTTTATTAATTATTTCCATTTTTTTGTTCAATTTTGTCCATAAAAACGCTTTATGTGACTCGTTATTTATAGTGGAAAGCTTCCAAAATGTACATTTTTTTTTTTATAAATTGCTTTGAAATGTATATTTTTTTGCTAAATATTTTAAAATAGTGTTATTTAGCTACAATTATTTGCTATGTATTGAAGAAAAAATAAAAAGTGCATTAAAAATACAACTTTACACTATATTTAAAAACTATGACACCATTAATTAAATAATGAGACATAATTGTATGAAAATTCTTAATTTCAAAAACATGAATCATATATAAGATTTTTATAACATTTTTAGTATCATTAAAAATCATAAAAAAGAAATTGGTAAAAAGAAAAAAATAAAAGATTTAGAAAAAAATGAAAATAGTTGAAAAACAAGTATTTAAAAAAAAATTGATTTAGGAAAATTTGAAAATAGGTCAAAAAACAAGCATTTTAGAAACAAAATGTGGATCCGTTATAGACAAGAAGATTTAAAATATAAAAAAAACTACCTCAAAATGAAAAGGGGTGTTATCGATAACACCATTTTTCAAACTGTGGTAAAAAATGAGACCCTTGAAAAAATGAGAAATCAACAAAGTTCTCGTTAAGTTGGTAATATTGTTATAATGCTTCTCCGATTAAGTTTACCATTTGCAGTAGGGTTGATGTAATCATCCATGTGCCTGGTCATATTATACAAGTTATCAATCTCTTTTGTTGTGGGTTCCACATACTTTCTTGCTTCTATGGGGTCTAATGGTGCCGTGACCTTTAATCCTCCTCCCACAAAAATCATTTCTCCCCTCTTCAAGTTAATATTTGTCTGGTTTTCAAAGGCCCAATCCAGTCTGAGCAATGCTGGGTATGAATCATTGTTATCCATGATCTCAATGACCTCAAAGTCGGCTATGTTGCATACTCCATCTATGTTAATAGGTACTCCTACTAGTATCCTGATCAATCTTATCTTATGTTGGTTTGCCAAACTCAAATGAACAATCAACCAGATTAAATTTGGTTTCCCCATCAGTTCCCACGTTTATCTTGGAATAACATTTACATTGAATCCTAAGTCCAAGATGACATTATCCATGTCATACTCTCCTACTTTCACACTCAATCTGAATTATTTGTTTTCCCTCTTCTTGCACAATAATTGGTTCACAATTCTCTGTGTAGTAGGTACTTCTTTGTCTTGGGTTTATTGATCAATCATCCCACACAGTGTGTTCAACGTTGTTTAGTCCTTCATCAATTCTAAACAATTATTTAGAAAATATTTCAAAGCGTTTACCTTCTCGACTGACATTTCTTTAATGGTTCGATCATAGACTGACAACATATCATATAATGGCAGTGCATTTGACGTTTATGCTATCCAATACGGTCCTAGTATCTCCTTCCTAGCTTGATGATATGCCTCTTTCTCTTTCTACAGACTAAATGATGGCACATGCTCAACTACTTTCCTTATCCATTAGTTGACCCCCTTTCCTTTTTCTATCACATCTGCTCCAGTTCTCGTTCCTCAGCACATAATGGTTGCTCCTCTGGACTGATCGCCAAGCTCTTTGGATACTATCATCTGTATATTTTGATGTTGGTTCTGGTTCTAATTTTGGTTCCCTCTTTCCTTCCATTTCATTATTATTTGAGGACAATCCTCTCTCGCATGGTCCAATGCTCTACAGTACATGCACGTCGTGCAAGGATTCTAGAAGTCTCTTTCTAAATGTCTTGGTTGATTGCAATTATAAAAAATGATAGGTCCTATACCTCCTCTACCAATTCCACCTCATCCTCTACCTCTACCAAATCCTTCGCGTCCACCCTCGTTAAAGCCTCTCAGAGTATTTTAATGTGGAACCCCTCATTCTATTGTTGCACTTTATTCTGGTATTCTGTATGCATATGAAGTGCGCTCTCTCATTAAGTCGAATGTGCAACAATCTTTCTCATCGTGTCCTACAAACTTGCAAAAATTACAGAACAAATTCTTGGGTGTACTCTGGTACTTCTGTAGTAATGGGAAAGAATTCAGATGATGCCCCCATGTATTACATATTTCACAATACCCCACTCCTCCTACCAAAGGGTTCGGTGCTCCTGTAGCCATATACTACATAAATGTTGAGAATTCATCTTTACGATGGCCTTCTGTCTTACATGTAATACACCAGACTTGTTTACACTTTTCCTTTTCCTTTGATATCTCTAAAAATTGAATCCTTAGCGCAACCAACTATGAATGGACCTATTCCATTCCTACACCATATCCTATAGGAGATGCTTCTAAGTTCATCACAATTTCTAATCCTTCTGTTGCATTAGAGGAAAACGAATGTGCGACAACCGACCTGCAGTAAACCATTCTCTATGTTGTTCATCATGAATCTGAAATGTTAATCTACCCATAAAATATTTAAACCTTTGATTGTAATCCCAGACTGTCTCATTCTATATTTTATTATTTTCTTTCAGGTTTGTAATATACCGCGACTCGGATTTCGACTTCTGAAATTCCTTTAACAAAGATTTTACAATCTCTGCCAATGTCCTTGATTGTATGGTCAGTGTAGTAGTTTGATAATTCATGTACCATAACAATGCGCGACCTATGAATGTCATGGCTAACTGCACAATATTTTTTTCCTCATCCTAGACATTCTTCGAAGTCCATATCGTACCACATACAAACATATGCTGCTTTGGTTCCTCCGACCCTACTGCATGAAATTTAGGCATTCTTAGTGTATTATCTATTCTTTCCATTGTATTTTGTGTAGTACTTACCTTCAATGATGCTAAATGACTCTAGTTAATTGCGCTGTTTCCATTATTATGACTATTGTTTTGAATTCCTCCACTAAATACAATTTCTCTTGAAAAAGTTCTGGTTTCTACTTCAGATCTGGGTGATGCACACGTGGTCATGGGTTTGACACAGATTCTGGTATGAGATGGACTTCCTTCTTATGATGAACTATACTGAGGATCCTTTCCTTTCTATTTCCTTTCTCTATACGGTGTGATATGAAGCACTGCGTTAGGGTCTCTTTTCTCAAACACTCTGTGTTTCTCTTATCTCTCAACTACAATATCCTTACTATATGTAAAACTTTTCCCACAACACAATAATCCAATCTCTCCGTCCGAGTCAGTGTCTTCCTCTCTCGACATCCTCAGTCCATCCGTTTCTCATTCATCCTCTTCATCTCCTTCCACTCTCAGACCATCCTTTGGTCATCCCCCAATCTCCCTATATGCGCGAAGTCACCTAGTAGTTAGATTCCATCTTCATGACATTCTTGTCATGCAAAAACCTCTTTATCTAGGTAGACAATGCATTCAGAAATATTCCATGTGGACGCTTGAAGAATTTCCTCTCTATGACACTATAAGACTGGGTAAAATTTATCACAAACTCTGTAATGTAACCTCCCAATAGACTATTCAACCAAAAATCAACTACACGAGAAAATTTAGTACTTACTGTATTCAACTGTCTGATCAATTCAAGGGTCCAGTTTCTTGGAGCTTTAGCTCGATATCATCCAACATTATCCACTAGGATTTCTAAACATTCAGTCAAAATTATCAGAAATTCCCCAAAGAATTTTTCATGAAGATCGGTAAACACATACCTTCACAACCATTGTTTGTTGTTGAGGCATGGGTTCCTATTGTGTTCTCTGGCAAAGTCTCATTCCTTTCTTCTTAACCATTTTGTCATCTCCTCCTTATTTGACCTACAAAACATTACCCTCAATTACAGATCTCGGTCCCGAAAATTAAACCATTTGTTGGCACGCAATGGGTAGACCCTGTGTTAATCATCAATACACCAACAAAACCCTTAGACACCGGCCCTTTCGACATCACCTGCAATCAAGCGAAGTCTCACCCGAGGCATCTAATGTGGCTGCATAAACCAAGGTTCTGTAGTGATGAGGGGAAGTGAGACATTCAACATATTCTTACTAACCATCTACTCATGTGTGCAGTTTCCATTATTTAATAGTTGCTTATTTCACAACATACCCTGTGTGCAACATTGCTTTACTTTATATTCATTCATTTATGAGTTACTTCAATGCACATCATCATAACAACATATATGGATAACACATTAAGCATACTTAAGCATTTATCATCATAGCATAGTAACAATAAACATCATAACATGCAAGAACAACACAACACGACACAAGGGTTTAATGTGGTTCACCCAACTTGCGTTACATCCACAACCACTGGCTTCTTATATTAGTCATTGTTAATCTTCTTACAATTGCTCATTATGCTACAAAACATGCAATAATAACATTACCCAAACTTGCCTAGCCGTTCTGTTGCAGTGCGAGTCTTACTCCTCAATCATACCTCAAAACTTTTTCCTTAACCGACGAACTCAAAAGAACATCACCCCAACAACTAATCAACTAGAACTACTTCTACCCAAAAACCATTTACATGTTTATACATCAAAATAGGGCTAAGCCCGTTACATGTGGACAAAATGTCCCAAAATACTAACTGCTTTCCACCTATTGTGCAACGCTCTGTCGCGCTTCCTCCTATCATGCGCTTTGACTCATTAAAGTCCGCTCCTGTTGCGAGCTCTGGTCCATCTTCTAACTGCCTTTTATTCTTTGACTTATTCTAGTGCAGATACCAAAACTTAACTAAAACTCCTATCCAACAGTTCCCCATGGAAGTAACCCTCCTGGATTGCTCAGTCACGACAGTTTGGAACATGTTTTCCACAGTCTTCAATTGATTTTCCAGTTCTTCATTTTTTGTCTTCAAGGAAACATTTTCTATATGAGAAAGGATTTTCACCTCCTTCACGAGATCATCAACAAGCTCTGTTTTATTGTCAAAATAATCCACTAGATCATGAAAAATGGTTTCCATTGTCTATTATAGGTAAATTTTTTTCCTAGATTTCTCATCAAACTGCTGTAGAAGGTTGGTTTGAAAGAGGGAAACCTCATCTTCTAGTTGGGTATGAGATTTCTCCAGTTCATTCTTTAATTGTTTATTTTCAGTCTACAATTGTACAATGACATTTTGCAAGTCATTGAATTTTGCATGAAGTCAGTTGTGATATTATTCCAAGGAAATAGCCTTTTTCTCACGAATCTCCTGCAATTATTGAAGCACCAAGTATTCATCCTCATCCAGCATGCCCATCATCAACAATGGGAAACAACCAAGGTAGAAAAATGATGGTAAATCAACCATAACAATGGCGCTGGATTTACCAATCGACTTAAACCAAGTCAGTTTTCTAGTACATTACCCAAGAAACCAATCCAAAGGATAGGGTACCATTCCATCTTATTTCCAATAGGCAATTGACCTAAGTCACGCACGAGCTAGGGTACCCACAACATTTTCCCTCGCCAAAAAAAATGCAGATACAAGTCAGAATGTACCATAGGTTTATTTGTCGTTCAAGTGTTGTCAAACAATAAGGGAGAACCAACCACACCTTTGAGTATAAAAAAGGGGAAAACCAACAACTCGAGTTCAGTGTGTGAGTCGAGTTGGATAAGAAAAAAATGATTAGTCATCCCTCACGTTGGATTCACCAACCGAGGGTTTTAATGGTCGAGTTTGGTTGGTCATTCTTTGAGTGGAGGTCAGGTGGATCTTAGTCGACGTTGAGGGCTCTAGTCGAGTCGAACAACGAATGGATGGGCTCACCAGTCTGGGAGAGCGGTCTCGCCAGTTGAGGGTTTCAACATTCGAGTCGAGTTCCAAGAAATAATCACCAGGAAATTCGACGGGACAAACTAAGAGTTGGATAGTCGAGTCGACCAAAGCCACAAATCGAACACGCAGAAGCGATTCTAGTCATTGTCGAGTAGAGTGAGGCAAGGAAAGGTCAATCCACCTTCACGAACAACAAATGAGTCAATCCATAATTAGTTGAGGGTTAATCCACGCCGAGTCATGGGAAGTTGCTCTGCTTTCCCATTGGCAATTTGAACTCAACCATAAGAATGCCAAGGTTGAAGACTATTTAGAACCTTTTCCAACCAACAAAAAGGAGCAACCCACGCAAAGAAACCAACAATAGTTTGAAAAGATGTTGTCGGGAAGAAAATCGAATCGATACAACCTTCAAATATCAGTCGGTTGAGGGAATAACCCAGAACACACCCAACGGGGGTTTCACAGCTCAATAACCCACAATGGAAAAAGTATATTGGCATTGAGTCTTCAATTCCGAACAACCCATTATTTTATTCGGAAAAACTAGATCATAGCTTCATCACTGTCTTAATCCCATTTCCTTTCCCTACGAACCTAAGATCACAACCAACAACTCTAATACCAAGTTGGGACAGGACTGCAAAGTAGAATGAATCCGAGAGAAGTGGTGGTGTCTAAAGACATCATTGCACTAAAGCACAAGCATGCTTCATGAGAGTAGAAAGAGATCTACCGATGATATGATAGACTGATCCGAAGGATCGTCTATAAATGGATTTTAGTCATGGAACAAACTAGCAATCTCGGGTGGAGTCGGTTGCACTTGTCCATAAAACGTGGATTTGGGATCCTAAGTGCACATGATCAACCATTAGTTTAGTCGATCTTTGACCCGAAGATTTGGTCAACCCACTCAACCGACAAGGTGAGGTTTATGATGGAATCACATGTTCCCACAAAAGGAAGATAAATAGACATTGGACCTCCATAGGAAACTTTGTAACTAGAGCCTTGAATTTTGTAATAGTTGTTCAAAACCACTTATATGCAATATCTAAAGTTAAAAAAATGATCCTATTAAATGCTCATTCAAGTTTCTACAAAAAAACTAAAATTTTTAAGCAGTTTTTTTGGCTTTCTAGAGACCTTGAAATAAAGGCAACTGCCGATATTTTTAATAGGAAGACAATTTTACTCTTCTACACATAACATTTTTTTTTGTCTCCACCAAAGTACTTGATGCCTACATCTCTCAAGAACATATAGCAATAATACTTATCAACCAAGTCAGAAAATGTCTTTACTGTCAATTATAATGAGCACTAGTAATAGGAAGCTATGAGAAGACAACAAACAATCCATTCTTCACCATGTCTTGATAATAAATGGTGGAAATGAACCTTTGAATTTTACATCCAATAATACTATGCACAATAGAATTTAACATATAACTTGTATTTATCATGCGATCTTTCATAATGCATTGATGCTTCATACTATTTGTAGTGCAAATGCTTATAATAGATAGAAGTCACCAATACTATTTGTAGTGCAAATGCTTATAATAGATAGAAGTCACCAATACTATTTGTAGTGCAAATGCTTATAATAGATAGACATCACCAATGACATAATCTAAGACTGAAAATACGTATAAATGTAATATGAATGAAATATATTCTTTTAAAACTTGAATCGCTAATTAAAAAAAGTAACTCAATGTTTATTGTTTTCCCATCTTAGTAAAGATCCCTATTATCTATCATAATGGGCACTATTATCACAAATCAAGAGAAAGGTAAGTAAGAATTGAATTTATATAAGTCTTGCAGAGAAATGTTTACAAGTAGTACATGTAGTTTTGGCCTAGTTGACAATACTCCAAGTTTTTTTTTCTAGAAAACAAAAGATAGTATTAAACAATTTTTATACCAGTACCTAGTTTTCTATGCTCAACATGAAAATTATGCTCTTACCAAAGAGAGAATTTTTCTTCTGTTAGACAAGCATAAAAAAACAAATGCTAATGCTCTTGTTAGAAACACGATTTTGCAAATATTGTTCTTAGAAGATAATTTTTTCTCTTCTACAAATAACACTTTTAGTTTTGTTACTATAATGCATGATGCATCCATCTCTCAAGAACAAAAAAGTGGACACTACTCATTAACTAGACTAGAAAATACCCCCATTATCTATTATATCGAGAACTACTATCATTAAGCTAGAGGACAATAAATAAAAATTCAATTTTCAGTAGGGTTGCATCAGAAGATTTACAAGCTGACATTTGACATTTGTGCTAAGATTAGTTTGCACATTAGCATTTAGCCCACAAGCTTCATATGCCATTCAATCTTGCATAATTCATATATGCAATATGGTAGCTAAAATGCTTATAATAGATAACAAGACATCTAGAACATAATTTAGAAGTCAAAATAACATAACCATGACATGAATGAAATTTTTATTTCTAGAATTTGAACTCCCCATTAACTAAACAACTTAATGTCTACACTTTGTTTATCTTAGTTTTTTGATACAAAAAGTTAAATTTGTTTTTGCAAAAGAGAATTCGCTCTTATACAAATTTTATTTTTGGTCTCTAGTGCAAAACATCATTAATATATGTCATGATAGAAAAAACCAATTCCTGCCACTAACCACTATAGAGAAGAGATATATTATCTACTATAACGGGCACTATTATCACCAATCAATAGCAAGGTGAACAAGAAGTCAATTTCCATAAGAACTCCACAAGAAGGTTTCAACGAAAACTTGCACTTTTGTACTAGTCTATAATGGAAGAATGTTTGGTTGGTTGGAACATAAAAGATTTATAGTGTTAAATGGTTGGTATAGTAGCAATTTGTTTTCCGTTCTTGCAAATGAAATTGTGCTTTTACACAAAATAAATTATGATTATAACATAAATGAAACACGAATTTGCAGAAATTGAAATATAGAAATGATAGATATCAAAAATTGCATTAAATATCCGTGTTATCTATCATAATGGGAACATTATCAATACACTAGAACATGGAAAACATAAATAAAGTTTCCATAAGATCTATAGAACAACATTTGCAACCTAAACTTGGACTTTTTCCTAAACACGAAAGAATTAGAGTAGTAAATGTTGAAATAATGTAACTGCAAAGAGTATTCTTATTATTATTGATATATTATTCATGAGATCAATCCCCATTGTGGATTGATCATGTCGGTTATTGTATTAGGACCAAATCCCCTTTTGCGGATTGGTCAATAGACAATTGTAATAGGTAGAATAAGAAGTCGTCCCCAACAGTTATTATTGAGACCCATAAATATAATAAAGGTGGGTTTACCCACCCAGAGTGAGAAGTCGGCCCTGCCAGTAAAGACACTTCACACGTGCCAGACTTGTATATATAGAGAGGCCAGTGCCTCACTTTGACACACAACTCACTTGCTCATTCTAAGAGGAAAGTTTCGATTTACCAGTTGGAGAGAGAGAGAAGAGTGGCACATCTTTTGGAGAGGACTTTCTGTATTGGTTTGAGTTATCTCTTGACATTGTATTGACAATCTATAATAAGGAGGTTTAATTGGGTTTTCTTGCCCTAGAGGGTTTCCCAGGATAAATGCCGTGTCTCTTGTGAATGTGTATTTCTCAGTGATCTTGTTCTTATGTTGTTGTTATCTATTGAAATGCAAAGAACTATAATAATGGCATAAACATTAACAATAAATGGTTACTATAGAATCCAAAACAAGCATGCAACACATCAATAACCAACAATGCAACAATATTCTTCTAGGCCTAAGAAAAATAATCAATATGAACATATTGTATGAATATAAGCAAAACAACAATCAAACCTTATAAACACTAATTGACAATCTTGTTAGGACACCTTATTATAATAATTTTAAAGCAAACATGGCAATACTTTCAAATCAATGTATAACTTGCAAAGAAAATGTTGAAAATCAATAATACATAAATTATTGTTGATGAACTAGCAACAAAATAAAACTTTACAATCAAATTCATCATAAAAAAAAATACAAAAATTGTCACCCCTTTTTTCCAAATTACATTCTAAACTATGTATCTAGTGTATAAAGAGTAACACTTAGTTCAAGTAATTCGTGACTTGTAGCAGTAAAACAACATCACCAACAAACTTGAGGCTCATTTCACAATTAAATCATTGTAGATATGATACATGCAAAACAAACACATCAAAAATTGAATGAATATAAGAAGAACAACAATAAGACGCTGCAAACATTAAGCATCAATATTCCTACTATAAATTATTTTAATAATTCTAAAGCAAACAAGAAAGTATTTTGATCAAATATCATTAGTTAAACAAGTTATCATATATTCATATGAATGCACACATAAAACATATCTCTTGAATGCTCAATAGATTTTGAAACACATGTTTAATATCCAATTAAAAAACTTCAATCATTCATATTTGAAATCTCACTTGTTTTAAAGTAGTTTCATAACGAGAATTAAATTTATTTCATTGAAAAAGTATGATGACCATTTAATTCAATTTTAGTAAATATGTGACTCATACATCAATCGATCAAAGTAGAATGATCGTAATAAGACCAAAATGTCTAGAAATAATTTCAATGATTAAAGTGGCAAAGAAAACTCAACAATCAAACTAAATATGATTGTGCAATATTGCAACATTGAGTAGTAAAACAAATAAATCTGACATGGACAACTACCATTAAGCCCACAACAATGCTTTTATTTCTTGTGTATTTTGTTACCTTGCCAACTGAAACATTAGCATCAATGAGATTTGTTTCATTTAATTGAAGAATGGAATAAGTTTTGATCAGTGGGAAACAAAAACGCTTTTTTTAACATACACTCAAGTTCCAACATATTCACAAAGAAAATATATTACTTCTATGAAAAACAAACAATATATCTAACAATGTATTAATATTATATCAATTTAGGCTAATAGTGCTTGTTTCGACACTTCAATAGTTCAATGATTCAGTGTTATGATAGATTTCATAAGCCAAAGCAAATGACAAACAACTAAAACCAAGAAAAAAACATGTCATTCGTTGAATGAAAAATAGTAATGTTGCTATGATTGCTTTATTTTCAATAAAACAAACATAAATCTCAACCAAAAATAACATTACATAAAAATAATTCTTTCGTAATATATTTAAACAAGATCAATAACAAACAACTTTAAAAGAATAAGATGCAATCATCACTTTTGAAATCAAACAATACACTTTTTTTCTTAGGCACATATTCCCGTACGTATCATAGGTTTCAAGAAAATGTCAAAAACTCTATCAGGGAAACAAAACATTGAAAACCATACATAAATGCACGATCCCAGTTATCTGAAGCAAATCTAAACCTACACAAAAATATCAAATTGCTATGCTTAACATCGTGTTTTTTTTTTCTTTTTCTTTTGTATATCAGATTAAAATAATGTAGTTGCAACAAGCCAGACAACATTCTACCTAAGCGTTACATTGAAATAGAATCAATTCCACTTGGTAAAACAACCATGCAAACAATGAAAATTGTTTGCATTACAACGATGTTTCCACATAGACATATTGACAAATGTATGGCAGATTTCTGGAAAACATGAAACATTTTGTTGACGGAAAAATATTTTTGAAAGCAATCACAAACCAAACAATTCTAGTTATAAACAGTAAATCTAAAGCTAAAGAGAAAACTCAAGAACAACCCTTGAGATTAAAATGCAATGGTAACAAGTTGGGCAACATTTTGACTAGTCACAAAACAAAATCAATTTCATTTCGGCACATACAATGAAAACAATTTTCCCTACAACACTGCCAAAGACAAATTTGCTTGAGAAGCCAAGCAAATATAAAGATACTTTATGAAGATAGGAAAAATAACAATAAAAACTTTTAGACATTAATTAGTAATCTTCCTCATGTATATTATTATAATAATTTTAAATTAAAGAAAATAATGTTTTCTGAACCTTGCATAACTTAGAAAGAAATGTAAAGAAGCAAAATTAAAGAAATCATTGACAATTTCTAAGTAGTGAAATCTTAAGAATTGAAGAAATTATGTTTATAATGGTTATTGATGATTTCAATATTATAGATACTATACATGTAGACAATAAATCTTGAGATTTGTTAGAAATGGGGCCAAAACATATAAATATGGCTAATTTCTTTCAACATTATTTTCATTTTTCTTCAGGGTAAAATCATGAATTTGGGTGTCTATTTTCCTTGTTTCTTGAGAAAATAAAAAATGAAGGCACTAATAATGAGTTATGAGTTATGTTTATGGAGTCAATTTACTCATTATTAATTTTTTTTTTTAATGAAAAATGAAATATGTTGCAACAATACAAACGAACTTTATTAAAATATGACTATAGTTTTGAAGACAACAACTGAATATTATAATTACTACAATTTTTTGAATTTGACCAATTTGAAAATGTTGCAGATTTTAAACACATTTAGTTGGACACCATGTATCCGCCTTAATTTTTATTTAAAAGTAAAATCTAAAAATGCCCCTTTGAAGAGGATACTGAAAGGTTCCATAATATAAATTTTCCATGATTTTGATTTTTCATTTTACCGAACCATTATGTCATATAAAAATAATATGCATACATGTTTTTATAAAATTAACTAAAATTACTAAAAAACAATTAAATTGAATACAAATTGTATCAAATGAGAGTATATTAAATTATGAAAATATTGGTACTAGTTCTGAAACCAGACTCACAGTATTTTAAGGAGTCCACTCCTTCCCAAGTTTGAGTAAGTTGATGAACACATAGTTTTCTGAAAAGTGTCAAAGTTACAAGTTTTCGACCGAACTAATAGTTCATTCGAAAGTTAGTATTTTCTGGCCAAAAGACAGTTTTAATGGAAAAAACTAACTTTCGGCCGAAAATGACAAACTTTCAACTGAAAAGTGGAAAATAGAAACATCAGTCGGTCGAAAAAAAATAGGGGGATGCGACGTTTCGACACGAAAACATATAAATTCTTTCAACCAAAATCGTATTATCACATTTGTGCACACACTCACTCTGTATTTTTGCTATTTTAGGTTTCTTGGGCAACATTTTCTGTATTTTTCAGTTTTTGGAGCAACATTTTCACCATTTTTCACTTTTTGGGGCAATATTTTCAAAATTGAAGATTTTCTTCAACAGTTTTGTTGTAAGTGGAGGTTTTCATTAGCAATTTCTTCCTATATCAAAGAGGTTTTTTTTAGAATAAATTTTGTCAAAATGAAGTTTTTCTCAAGCAAATTTTCTCAAAATCAATTTTTTTAAAAACTTTTGTTTAACATCAATTTTTTATCCAAAATTTCTTTTAAAACAACTTCGTTTATTGAGCAATTTTTTCCAAGTTATTTAAGATATGAATTTTTAAAAAACCTTTACAGATTGAATAACCATGGGTAACAAAAGGGAGCGAAAGATAAAATATGATCTCACTTGGGATGATACTCGTCGTATAGAATAGTCGAAAGAGTACCATAGAAGAAAAAAACAAGAACATGCAAATGTTGAAGGAAAAAGTGATGATAATGTAATTAGAGATTTACATCTTGATGTTCAACAAGAAAAAATTGAACCATGTATGCATATAGATTATAGATAATGCTTAGAATTCAAAAAAATATTGTCTAATATAATTGATTGTAAGTTGGAATTTATATTTTGCAAAAAATAGAAATTGATTTTCCTCATAACATTGATGAAGTCGAAAATGAAGTAGAAGTCAACACACACACATAATACGAGATTTCAACGCTTGTAGATTTTAATTAATTTATGATTGTTTGTTTAGTTTTTTTAATAAATCTAATTTAAATTTGTATATTTTTTATACAACATTTATTTGAAATTTTTATGTTTACAACTTAGAAAATTGAATCTATGTTAATTTCAAGTGTTTTTAATTTTAATAGATTTAATTTATGTTTTAAATTATATTGAAATTTATGTAGGTGATATCAAAATTAATGATGAAATCTTATAAAATGTTGATACTGACAAATTTGGGGACAAAAAAACTGACCATGTTATACAATATCGTGCTTAAACAATTTATAATAAATATTTCAAAAATGAATCAGTAGCAACACAAGCTCAAATTTTGAGGGGTCTGATAAGGTCAACAAAGTTAAAAGAAGCTACTTCATTATTGGGTATTCAAAAAATGACAAAAGATAGAAAGGTGAAACAAAGTGTCTTGGAAAATATAATAGATGCATTAAAATATTTTGGAAAGTCTAATAAAAAATATGTCAATGTTGCATGTAGAGTAATACACATAATAGTTGTTTCATCTAGCAATGTAAAAGACTACTTGACACAACATATGAAAAAAACGATGGGAACCTCAAGAAAAAAAATGTACAAACATAGAAAATTCCAATTGCAAATAGATGCAAATGATGAACTTGCTTGTTGGACAATTATTTGTAGACAACCTTACAAAGATAGACTTGCAAAAAATGATAAAACTATGGCCGATGAATATTGGTTGGAAAATTTTCGTGTTTCACAAAATGCAAGGGATGTGTTGCAACAAAGAATAACATGAAGTCAATATGAAGAGCATACAAAACATACATTGGAAATGACACAAACAAAATTGTTCAATAAGTTCAAAGAGAAGCACAATCAAGTTAAAATGTTCATCAATACATTTGTGCAACAAAAACCATGGTATGTTAAACCAATCACTGTTTGTGACACTTGTTGTTGCTGTTATCATGTGGAATTTGAGTTATATTATGATATTTTTTTGATTTTGGTAAAACATTTTTGGCAAGTTCACCTCCTCATTCCACAATCAGTGCCTTTATATTCCAAATTCTATGTGAAAGAGAAGCTGATGAATTATTTTACCAAAAAAAATATGTTGGTGGAAAATAATGTAATCATTGCGGAAATCTAGCTTTATTTCACTCCAAGTATCATATTGATGTGAATGGTCAAACCTTGTCCAATATAACAATGAATTACAAGAGATATCAATATATCAATGTTACTACTCCAAATTCTTCAAACATTATTTCCAAAAGGATTGATTTGCAAGAAGATAAGATCTCAGTGATATATTTTTTGAAAAAGTTTGAA
>JZKD02S2061201.1:84870-110012 GCA_000966675.3 Picea glauca | reverse complement strand
CAAGGTGACATGCACAACAACAACCCCAATTTAGTTTTTATACTCACAAGTTTAATGGTGGAGAGGGTCTATATTATATCCACTACTAAAGAAAATCAAATGGGTGGCCCCTACCAAATACTATTTACAAAATGTAATGGGATAACTAGACCAAATACATGATGTTTTCATCTTGAAGGTAAGCAACACAAAAGGGAGATGAGAGAAGAGAGAAGAAAACAATTACCCTATCTCTTTCTAATGTAGCAACGATACTCATCTATATCCCTTGATTGACGATTTCATCCATAAGTATGTAAAAACCTAACTCCCAATGATGCACCTAGAAAATTATACCACACATAGATAAATTGTAGAAATAATATACAAAAATTTAGACAAAAGAAAGAATTTGTATTCCATAATATTAGAGGTATTTCACTTACGAAATCCCCAATTACAAATGGGGAGGAAAAACCTTTATATAGGTTTAAGCTCCATATCCTTCTCACATTAAGTTTTTTTTCCTAGGTCCACTTTTATTTCGAGGGAATAATAATAAAATAATACTCTCAACAACTTGCTTACTAAAAGTAGAAAGAAGTTTGTTGAGATCCACAATTTCCTCCAAGAGGTTTACAATAAAATATTCTAGGAAAAAAATACAATGAAGCTATCATCTAACTAACTCCAATATACAAGTCAAACAAATATAAAATATGGTGTTATTTACAACCATATGCCCAAGATAGAACTAAGTATTTGGGTGCCTCCTTGACCAAGTAACTAAATTTATAGTAGATAAATGTCCACATCATGTGCACCCTCCAAGATGATGTCTCACGTGTGAATCCATGAATAGGTCCTCAAGATATGTGCTATATAACCAACTCTATCCATGTGTGGTCCTATAGAATAGGTCACCCCATGAAATATGATGAAGAATGTGTCAATAGATCTCCATGTGGTAATGTATTACCATCCCAAGGTAGAAATAGTGGTGGAAGACCAAATAGATGCTCCAAAAATTAGTATGCTCTCATGAAAATGGCATGGAGAAGTGTACAAAAAAACCTCATCAATATGCAAGTACAAGTGTGCAATCAACCTCCTCAAGTGGAGATTTTTAACAAACGACTTGGAGATATGTGCAAATAATCACCTCAAGTGGATATCCTCATGATGATCATGGAAATAGATGGCTGAAAAAATAGAGCACTAAAGTGAAGTGGACCATAAGTGCTCATACCGGCCACAATAGATGTGAAATGAATCCCTCCAAGTGGCATGTGTGGCTCCAACCATCCATATATATAGGTAGATGAGGTGGACGTCAAGGTAGGAGGTTGAATAGTAATAAATAGACACCATAGATCAAGTGTTAAGTCATGAAAGGACCAACAACTTCCACATGCATGTAATAACATCTATTCAATACCCTAGATCTATGATAAATGCCTCGACATGTGTGCAAGTAAAGGAGCGCTCCATGTAAATGAGGCATATAGTAATAAAAAAGTGCAATATCAACCTGAAAACATAACCAAGACACCAAGCACTCTAGTAATAAAGTCAAATGTGCAACAAGGAGTGGGTTGGCCCCTCCATCCATATCATCGATGCCTGAAAAAATCATTAAGGAGTGGATTGCTCCCATAGTTTGAGTGTCTATCACATGTAATATCATCGTAAGGCTACAATAGACACTTCAAACCCTAGGGCACTGACACCCAAGGTGCCATGTCATCCATCCTTGTCTAATAGGTTGAAAATCATTTAAAAACTATACCCAAGCACTAAAAATACAAGATTGGAGTGCTCCCCAAGATTAGGTTTCTATCATGTTAGATATCATCATAAGGTCACAATAGACACACAAAACCTTAAGGAACTATCTCCAATAGGTGTGATGTCATAAACCATGTCAATGCTACATGAAAAATTAGGTTGCTCCAAGTAATATGCATGAAATACAAAAGAAGGTGAGTGCTCTAGAAAAATGAGTGTCTACTAGATCAAATATCATTATAGAAACACAATAGACACATTATGTACTTGGGTGCTCCATCACAAGATATATATCTCATCATACCACCACCAAACCATAGGGTTCTCAAAACATCTTGAAGAGGTAAGCGCTCCATGGTATTCTTTGTATATCTAATTAAGTATCATCACAAGAGTGGAATAGACGTTTCAAATGTTGGAGCGCTCCACAAGAAGACATATCAACACATCATCAAAAATACCTAAGGCACCCCAAGACATGGCAAGGACATGGGCGCTCCATGAAATCATCTGTCTATTTTGTCAAGCATTATTAATAGATTAAAACAGACACACAAAAAAGGCTAGAGAAATCTTCCTCAAGAGCCATATCTCATCATAGCATACAAATATGCAAGGAGAAAAACGATGAAGAAAGGCACTAGAACCACCATCAAGTTGATCCAAAAGGCATACCAACATCACATCATAGAACCAAGGAGCATCATCACCATCTATCAATCCAAGAATCAAGGAATACGTCACCATGAAGAAAACAACATGAACCGAAACCATCAACCACATAGTGTTATACCAATTTTTTCCTCACCCCATGCAAATTTCTTGGATGGCCTTTCCATTTCCCTATGCAGACTTGAAGTCCCCGTTTTTACCTTCCAGAGCCAAAAAAACACATTTTCCCACATATATGTGCCCTACAAGTTGGACAATACGCAAGTTTCTCCACTACAGCCCGCATACATCGAGTTTGGTGCTCAAAATCAAAAAGTATGTCGGGTTTCCATGTCACGTCATGAGATCCATGATCCTTGAACTTCCATATACTAGAAAAGCTCTGACTCGACCCTTCAATTCCATTTGAGGGATATAAATTGAGCCATATCCAAGCCTTGAAAAAGGAGAGAATTCAACTTTTGAGAGCAAACATACACTAGAGAAATTTCACTTCATATTGAGTCTACATCCCTTTATCCTTGAAAGTATAAACTCATTGTTCAACCCCCAAGCTCTTACTTCTTTATGATGGAGAACCTCATTGTATCCTTTATATGAGCTTGCCTTTGGTGGAGGATTGAAGTGGTGGAGACCCAAATGTAGGGACTTAGTTTCTCGGTTATGAGATGTGTCGATACAGAAGTTTGTCACCTATATACTTCTGTTGATTATTTTAGTAGAAATACTATTTTCTTGTCCAATTCATATCTTTCAAATATTTGAATTATTATTGCATGGGCGTATATGTCCTGTATGTTAATGGATTATGCTAATATATATGCTAACATTCTATATTATCACCATATTCTTGCGTATCTTGGTTGTTGAGGAAAAGTTGCAGGTATAGATATTTGATTTGCCTTCTCAATGGTGGTCTTCATCAAACATCCAGACGAGGTAGGATCTTGACCTTGTCTTGTTACCATTTTCATTTATATAGCATACTTGGGATTACAGTTGATTTATGCATGTCATTTCATCTATTGTGGTTTACCCCATGCCATAGATAGATTTTCCTCGTAACAGAATTGGCGACCATACTGGGGATTAGATCTTTTGTTTCGGTTTTGGAGTGTTTTTCTCCTTGACTTTCTCTCTGTTAGCCTGAGTTTCCTTGTCGCATGATTTCTTAACAAGCTATTTTTAATTTGCATACGAGTTTCTTGTTTTAATCCTTGCCTTGGCAATGTTTTACTATATATATATATATATGTGTGTGTGTGTGCGTGTGTGTATGTGTGGTTTTTCCCTTGATAGACACATACATATGTGAGTTGTCCTTTTGTAGGGTGCAAACATACACGAGTTTTTCTCAAACAGTCACGTACATCAACTCTTTAAGCCTACTTGATGAGTTTGATGTTTGTTGGGTGAGTTTGGATGGTTGCCGAGTCTTCTTGGGTCTCTGTCCTAACTGTTAAGTGCTTACAGAGTGATAGGAAACCTTCTTATTGTTGAATTTCCAGTCGGTATTATTTCTTATTATATTTTTCATTGGTTGTCGCCTTAGTTTCCTTGTCACCTGATTGCTTGACAACCTATTTTTACTTTGCATCTGAGTTTCTTGGCTTAATCCTTTCCCTGGCAGTGTTGTATTATATATATGTGGTTTTTCCTTTGACAGACGTGTACATACACGAGATGTTCTTTTGTAGGGCATGTACATATGTGAGTTCTGCTCAAATGGTCATGTACATCAACTCTTTAGGCCTATTGGCTGAGTTTGATGTTTGTTGGGTGAGTTTGGTTGGTTGCTAAGTCTTCTTGGGTCTTTGTCCTAACTGTTAAGTTCTTACAAAGTGATAGGAAACCTTCTTATTGTTGAATTTTCGGACGATATCATTTCTGATCATCTTTTTCATTAGTTGTCCTTGCACACTGGTTTGAGTGTTTGCTTCTTGGTATACTGCTTGGCTTGTCTCTTTTTTCTTGAAGTGGAGTCTGCGTGTGAAGTTGTTATTTTGTCCTTGCATTTTCTTTTCTTTATATCGAAAATACAAAAAACATTTTCTCATTTTTCATTATGACATTTTCTCTTTTGATTATTCAGTATTGATCTTGACACATGTGGAAAGATTGCATTTTATTGAAATTGTAGAAATTGCATTGAATGTTGCATTTAAAAGCTTACCATCTCTTGATAATTTAAGATTAGGACTTAGCAATAATTTTATATTCGTTTTTTTGATACATTGAGTCATAATATCATTAGTTTCACGACCACACCTCTTGAGTAAACAAAATCCATTAAAAGTAACGATGATTAACTAAAATTGATTAGAAATGATTTTATTTATCAGGGTACACAAACAAGCATAGGACATAGGGCCTTGGATTAGGATTTTGTGAGTAAACTTCTCCAAGGCTATTAAATTAAACATATGTGTCTGACCAGGGAGTGGTGAAACCCATTGTGTAATTAGTTACGTCAGGAGGCTCCACTCACATCGAAGTTAAGAATGAGGTAGCATGAATTTGGTTGCATAGATAGCCCTCTAATACCTTCTTAGCGTTAGAGATATTTTTGTGGTTCCATTCATATATGGGAGTCTTGCTAGTACTTTTACCTCAGTGAGAGGCGATGCTTTAAATATTTTGGTCTTTGTTACCCTGCCCATACGGTGGATCAGACTTACGACTGTTCACCTGCGCATTGGTTATATTGTGGTGAATCTAGTTTCTTGACATAGGTATCCACATAGGTTACTTGCAGGGGTTATTCTACAGGTACCCTGAGTCAGATAAGGGTCGAACAACTACATCCTTTATGGAGGATTACCTCTTCGGGGTATCTGACCGACTGTTTTGTTAAGCCCACGAGGGCCCTTATAATTGATTTTGATACCTCCAATCTTTTGAAGGGACTCTCAGGCCCCTCTTGGGTGAGGCATACCTACTCTAGTGAGGGAGGCCCCTTTTTAGACACTATATCATGTTTGTGCACATTGACCATTTTGGTTTACTTTAGTGTGCTCTCTAATTATTAGTTGGCCTTAGGATTTTGTATTGTGTCGTGAGTTTTCATTGCTATGGTTGGTGGAGCCCCTGTGACTCCCTCAGTTAACGCTACCCAACCCATGGTCTCTGCTCATTCCATGGGGACAAATACTTTTGTATTTCTGAGTGGTACACTGAATCGTGATACTCAACCAGTACCTTGGGCCTCTAATCCTTTTTCTTTTGGTATGCCAGACATGTCTCCACACTTACCATCCTCTGTCTTGTCATCTTATGTGAATCCTAGTTTTGTGTCTAGGGGTATGATGCCTCCTTATTCTCCCTTTTCATTTGGTGGGAGTCATATCCCTCAACCAACTCTTATGGTAGGAGGTTGGAATCCTCCTTCCTCTCGACCCAATCCTAGCTTCACTTTTTCAGGATCGAGTGCTCAAATGGGCAGTCTTTCTACTTCCTATATTTCATCCATCTATCCTTCTTCCACTATGCCGATTCCTATGAACACTTTTCTCATGGAAAACCTCCCTCCAGCCTCTAGTGTTTCATCTGGAGGGAGTCATTTTTATAGTATGGGCAACCCCCTTCACAGAGTTCGTTCATTTGGGGGAAACATATATCCTCACCTGAGTAACCCTTGTCATGTCGCTTTCTCTTTGCAAGCGACTTCCTTGGTGATGATGCCCTTACAACCCTTTATGAAATAGTTTGGAGGAGGATACTATCCTATCAGACAGGGCCATGGTGTATACTAGAACCCTTCCTAGGACGCAATCTCTCAAAATCAGTCTTTCTCGGGACCTTGGTCTCAGATGTCGCAACCAGCTGATGTGAGTCATGTTGGAAACACAAGTCCAGTCACTGCAAGTCATATTGGCATTATATCACCAACCTTTGCTAATCATGTTGGAGATAGGTCAACAACATTTGCAAGTTATGTTGAAGACCAACAATCATCCGTTGCATGTCATGTTGGAAGCATGATTTTAGTCATTGCTAGTCATACTACGCATTCATTACCAACCTCTGCTAGTCATGTTGGGCATTCATCACCAACCTTTGCAAGTCATGTTGGAGATCTGCTACTAGCCTCTGCAAGTCATGCATGGAGCATGTCACCAATCACTACAAGTCATTCTGGGGGAATTCATACGATTGAGAAGCCTATATGTATAGGACATAAGCCCAAGTTCCTTTGTAGAATTTGCAAAGGCGATCATCTAACTTGTCTATGCCCTGCTACTGTTGTGGTACAAGAAGCGTAGTCCTTGTTTGATAGCCCTTCAGGTTTTGAGCCGTCTTTGGTTTCCCAACCTTCTAATCCTTCTTTGGTTGATACAACGGTCACGCAGATGAAATATTCGGATGACACCACTTGTCTTTTGGGGGGTGATGTGTCTCTTGACCATGTTGTCTCGCATCCTGTTCAACCAACGGTTGGGTCGATGCAATATTCGTCCTACACCACTCCTGTTTTGTGGAGTGATGCATCTCTTGATCATGTTGTCTCTCATCCTATTCAACCAATGGTTGAAAACGTGGTCATGCCGATGCAATCTTCGGTCGATCCCACTCTTATCTTGGAGAGTGACATGTCTAAGGAAGTGACATTGCCGATGCAATCTTTGGCCAATCCCACTCTTCTTTTCAGGGGTGATGTGTCTTTCGACCATGTCCTTAGCATTTCTAGTTCTATACATTATGAACAAGGGAGAATTCCACTCTCTCCAATTACGCTCCCTCGAACTTGTCCTAGGATGGTTTCTTTTGATTGGAATGATCTTGTAGATCCTCTGCTTCCTTCTCTGCAAGGATCCTCTACAAGTATTTTATCCTCCTCAGTTTGACAAGCTTTGGGTTCTCCCAAGATTTTTTTGACTACCAATGAGTTGTGAGATTTCGTCAGAAGTCTTGCATGGGAGCCTTGGCCTCCCTCGTTATATGTTGCTTTAAAAAAATTAACAAAAAAACTTTAAAAAACCTTAAAATTACAACCAAAAAAATTAAAATTTAAATAAAAAAAGTTTAAAAAAAAATAAAAAATAAAAATCTTTATAATAGATAGTTGCATATATATGCAACTATATAATATATATTTTCATATATATGCAACTATATATTATAAAGATTTTGATTTTTTCCTTAATTTTTATGATTTTTTTTAAAGATTTTTTACATAAATTTTATTTTTTTTGGTTGTAATTTTAAGGTTTTTTTGTTAATTTTTAAAAAAAATTGTATTAAAGTTTTTATTTCAGGTTTTTTAATTTGTTTTTTCAGCTTTAAAATTTTTTTTTTGTCATATTTTTTTTTTCTCATTTTCTCTTACTTTTTATATATTTTAAAATTTGTAGTTTTTTTTCTTCCACTTAAGTTTTTTACTTATTTCTTTAATGGTTTTTTAATATAAATTTGTTTTTAAAATGATTTTTATTTTTTATTTTTTTGGGGTTTTCTTAGTTTTTTTTTAGTTTTTAATTTATCCAAAAAGAAATGAATTATAATTTTTTTGTTAATAGTGTTATTTAACTACAATTTTTTCTATGTATTGAAGTAAAGGTAAAAAATGTGTTAAAAATTGATATTTTCCACTATATTTAAAAAGTATGGAACCATAAATTAATTAAGGACACATAATTATATGAAAAATCTTAATTTTTTAAAAATTGATGTACAACATTTTTAACATTGGATGAAGCATGGAAATATGATTAAAAACACCATTGAACCCCAAAAAAATTGAAAATTTTGAAAATAAATGAAAAAACATAGTTGAGAAAAACAAATTGCACAATTTGAAAATAGATGAAAAACAAGTATTTAAAAAAAAAGTGGAGACATTATGTATGAGAAAATTTAAAATATCGAAAAACCACCTAAAATTGGAGGGGGGGGTGCTACCGGTAGCACCATTTTTAAAAATGAGGTAAAAAACTTGAGCCCCCCAAAAATGAGAACTTTGTAGAGTTCTCATTAAGTTGGTAACTATGTTGAAGTCCTAGGATGGTTTATTTTGATTGCAATGATCTTGTAGAGCCTCGACTTCCTTCTCTCCAAGGATCCTCTGCAAGTATTTTATCCTCCTCGGTTTGACAAGCTTTGGGTTCTCCCAAGCTTGTGTCAACTACCAGTGAGTTGTGAGATTTTGTTAGATGTCTTGCATGAGCACCTTGGTCTACCCCATTATATGTTGCTTAGAACGACTCCCCCCCGAGTCTTGTTTAGGAGCTTTTCCGATCTCTAAAAAAGCGAAAATATTGTCGAGTGAGCTTGTCTCTTTCACACTCATTAAATGGCTTTGAAATGACGTCTATTTGGTGTAAGTTTAACCCTTTTTCGGACCAAGTAGAATACTTATGAAAAAATAATACTCTGGTCAAAATTGGCTAGAAGAGTTCTCCTCGGTATTATTTTATACTTTTTCGGGCCTAGGGGACTAAATCTATGAAAAATGACATTCTTTGGAGTTAAGTTGTAACCGCATTCCATCCTCCTTCTTGCAGTATTAATCATATTGTCGGTTCTCGCTTCCTCGTTATAAGCCAATTACCTCAGAAATTTGCATCACTAGCCAAGCAAAGCCTTGTTTATATCCTTTGCAGCTTGACACCTTGTACCTTAAGAGGAAACATCCCCCTGAGTGTCCATGCCCTGCATGCACTTCCTTGCATTGAGCATAGGTATGTTCCATTGTTTGGGGCTAGTTGTTTACTCGCGACACTCGTTTCCTCTCTTGTATCATAACATTTCTTTGCCTATGAAAAAACAAAAAAATATGGGCCGGAAAAGAATATTATCTCATATCGACAACAATTGTGTTTCCTTTGAACAGAGCACAAAGTTTTCAATCCAATATCATCCGAATTTTGGGTTTAGCATGACCTTAGAAAGTTGAGCTCATTACTTAGAGTTTCCTCCTCCGACTGGTTATTCTTCCAGTCCCTATGGAGAGTTTGTTGATGCATCCTGCATCATGAAGTTTTATCATCAAGTCTATGATGCCTGAGTTATCCATATGTCTCATGCTCTTGTTCAAAGGAAGTCCATAAGCGTGTGTTGACCATTTCTCAGAACTCTTGACTTTGCATGTTGGCCATACCCTCAGTGTGTCTCAGAGTCACATGAAACTGTAGTCTTACCATCCACCCTGGTCCTACTTTCATTATGGTTAGGCAACCTTGAACCCAACATTCAACATCTCCTCATTGGTCGCTGACTGAGGGGTTTCCATTATGTTCGACGACAAGAAATCTATTCACACATTGGGATTCATGTAGTGTCTTGGATGTCATTAGCCTTATTAGTGGTTTCCTCACCTTTCTCGGTAGTATTCCTTATTGGCTGCTATTCAGAGGGTCTTTTTCATGCACTACTTGGATCTGGTGCATGCGAAAGACACACAGGGTCGTTGGTTTGTGAACATCCTATTCGTCCAAGCTGCTATTAATCATGAAGATATTTCTTTGTACCTCGTGCTGACTGATGAGAGATTCCCTAATGCTCTCTTTTCAACGGGTCTCCTGATCCGGATTATTTTCGAAACAAAATGAAAGCATAGATATTACAATGAAAACTCATGAAATTTATAGAAACAAAGAAATACAACAATACTTGATTTATATTAATGAAATAATTGTAAAGAGACTGTAAAAATACAGAGTGCAAGACTCACTAGAATGGTGACAACTTTATCTATGAGAAGAGATGTGATGACTATGCGCAGTCGCAAGAAGATGATTACAATGAGGCTCTAAAGATATTTTTATGATAAAAATGAATGCCAAAACCCTAGACATCCAAAAATCTAACCCTAGGAGATGAAACGCCAAAAGTCACGTGGGCCTCGTTTGGGTAAGTTAGTACATTAACTTCTTGGGGTCGTAACTTTTGCATATGATCTTCGTTTTAGGCGCATGATAGCCTGTTGGAAAGGCATTTTCAAGAAATACATATTATTCCATCAAAATTTTACTTTGTCTACAGTTTGAATGTGGCAATCCAAGAAGCCTTTGTTTAGAGCCCCAAAATGGCCCTGGAAGTACAAAACGATATACTGACATGAAAACTTCCAAAATAAGCTAGTTGGAATAGGTGGGAGGCTACCAATATCCACCTGAATGTTCTGTAGGGATTAAGGATAGCCTCGTAAGTGTAGAACCCACAATTACGAAGAAATTTCCCCATTACAGGTGAACGTGTTGAACTGAAAATTGTCTAGATGAGCCAGTTGGAATATGGAACAGGTGGGTGGCCACCAATATTCACCTGGATCAATCCTCCCCCTTTAGGAAGAAATGTTCTCCATTGCATTGAGTGCCCAGGGAAGAGGGGAAATAATTTTTTGAATCTAAATCTTGGTGAGTTGCATGTCTTGTTGGAGAAGTTGTGCTGCTTGGCCTGTGGAAAGCTATCATGAACTTATTGCTGAAGGCATTGAATCTGTTCCACCAACCTGTTGTCTCGAGTTTGATGGGGCATTGTGTAGGCACCATTGTAGGTGAATAAACAATATCTTATTTATCTTCATCAATTTGTTTTGTTGGATAGAAGGCGTTGAGGTTGCATTGGTTGTAATGATGTTTTGTGCATCCTTTGAACAAAATATGAAGATGATGAATTTTTTAGTCTAAGAGATTACCTTGCGACACTGTTTTGGTGGAATAGTAGTCAGAAATACCTTTGGTATCCTATAGAGATGACCTCCCAAAGCAATAATGAAACTATGGGGTCTAGACTCATAGACATCATGAAATTTCCACATATATGGTTGGCCCAAAACAACATCATAGACATCATGAAATTTCCACATATATGGTTGGCCCAAAACAACATCATATACATCAAGAGAGGAAACATCACACACTACCTCATTCTTGAAGGGATGGATGCCATAGGACAGGCGACACTGCTAGCTGACATGGAGATCTCGTCCCTGGTGAATCCACTCGATGTTATATGGTTGCGGGTGTGGTGTTGTTGACAACACCAACTGTTTGATGACCTTAGCTGATATGAGGTTTTTCTGGTTGTCATTATCAACAATGAAATGCAACGGGGTCCCCTTCACCCACATCTGTGAATTGAAGAGGCGATCCCCCTCTTCAGGATTTACTGGTTCTTCTATTTTAATTGTTGTGGCCATGACAATAGCAATGGGGTTTGCGTTGATGAGCTGTCTATTTTCAATATTTTCTAGATCATATTCTGAATCAGGGTTCAGCTCCGTGTCTTTGACCTTGGCCACCAATGACTGTTTTGAGCGACATTCATTGGTGTTGTTCCAAGGACTTTTGTGGAAGTCACACCACTTCCTAGTGTCATTATTCATCTTTCCTTTAACCTTCTTTTCCTGTGTCTTGGACTGGTTGTCTAGAGGTTGTTGGTTAGGGTTGTCTTTACCATGCTTTGTTTGTTGCATATTTGAAGACCCAAATTCCCATTTGTTCTGGTGCCTAAATTTCTGCTAGATTTTGACAACATATCGATAGGTAGCTCCCAATGATGAGATGTTTAGGAAATCCATTTCGGTTTGGATGTACCTATGCATATCCCCACGGTATTTCAGAACCAAATGTCACTCAGAGTCTTTGATACCTAGCTTGGTGCGCAAGGTATGGAAAGTATTTATGAACTCCGATATTGTTTAGCTCTTCTCTTGCTGCAGTGTGGTCCATCTCATGTAGTGGTATTGATAGTTATCAAAAAGGTAGTATTGATCCTTGATCACATCCACAAAAAAATACCAAGTGGGATCGACCCCATATATTCAAGATTCCTCTATGGAACTTTGCTCCCAGTAAGTTTCCCACAATGTTTGACATGGGGGAGAGCCTTGAGGAGTGCGAAGGTGATCAAAGTTCACTATCGAAATTTTTTTGAACAGAGAAATAACCTTCTAATATATTTAACCATTTTTCTAGGGCATCCACATCTATCTGACCTTCAAATATGGGAATATCAAAATTAACTTGTACCTTGATGGGGGAGGTTCCTCCAAAATTGTTGCTTGATGAAGATGTGTTTGTTGTTATCAACAGGATTTGAAGGATGTGTGAAAAATTATCCATCATTTCGTCCCTCTGTCGCGCGAGAGCTTGCTCAAGCAATGTGTTAATATAATCTTCTTCTCCATCATTTTTATTTTCTTCCTCCATAGAGAGTTTCTTGGGTGTGAAAGAGTGATTGTCCTCAAGAGAGACAAGCTCGAGACCCAACTGCCTATACTTAGACCTCATTGGGGGCATGCGCTGAAAACGATCAAGAGAAGCCTGCTCTAATACCACTGATCCAGATTATTTTCGCAACGAAATGAAAGAAGAGATATTACAATGAAATACTCATTAAATATTCCAAAAACAGAGAAATACAACAATACTTGATTTCTATTAATGAAAGAATTGTAAAGAGATTGTAAAAATATAGAGTGCAAGACTCGCTAGAATGGTGGTAGATTTATCTATGAGAAGAGATGTGACGGCTACGCTCATTCCCAAGAATATGTTTACAATGAGGCTCTGAAGGCCTTTTTATGATAAAAATGAATGCCAAAACGCTAGACAATGAAACGCCAAGAGTCTTGTAGGCCCCGTTTGAGTAAATTAGTACATTAACTTCCCAGGGTCGTAACGTTTGCATACGATCTTTGTTTTAGGCATGTGATAGCCCGTTGGAAAGGTATTTTAGATAAATACACATTGTTCCATCAAAATGTGTCTATGTATACAATTTGACTATGGAAATCCAAGAAATCGTTGTTTAGAGCCCCAAAATGGCCCTAGAAGTACAAAAAGATGTACTGGCATGAAAACTTCCAAAATAAGCTAGTTGGAATAGGTTGGAGGCCACCAATATCCACCTGGATGTTTTGTAGAGCTTCAAGACAACCCTATAAGTGTGGAACCCATAATTACAAAGAAATGTCCCCATTACAAAGGAACATATTGAACTGAAAATTGTCCAGATGAGCCAATTGGAATATGGAATAGGTGGGTGGCCACCAATATCCACCTGGATCATCTCCTTCCATCAACATCATCTCATCTATTATAGAAATGAGACCTAGATTCCTATGAGTACCTATAGGCTTGTATTCATCAGTGGCAATTTCTCCCTCCATCGACAGTTGGGACTACATCAATGTCTTTTGATCGAGGGATTCTTCAAGTTTTTAACCTCAACACTCGTATTCACACTTGTAAGAATGTACTCGGTGCCTTGATACCTACTTTCATTATCGGTAGGTTGTCTCGCATTTTTTAACGGTATACCTTAATGACCAGTAATCAAATGAAGTCTCATTGTGTTCAACATCAAATCCTCTATTCACATGATGTAAACTTGCACCTTCAATAGATAGTGTAGAGACCTCCAGCTTATAGTAGCAACATTCCTATTCTATTGTTGTCTTTCATTGGACCAATACCTATAAGACTTCTTTGATCATGGGAGATTAGATTGTACTACATTGTAAACATATATCTTCAGATTGATTTTGATACTGGATTCCATTGGGCCTTGTTCGTGACTATGATAGCTTATGGCATGTGTCTACTTTGTATTTCCTATTCATGGTCATGAACAACTATTTGGTATATTTCCACATGGATTTGCAGTGTAATTCAAATTGGAAACCATGTGTACAAATTCATTGTGGATTATAATATTCTCATGAGTAACTAACACTTCCGACTAAGTCTCCATCACTCCACTTCTGGGAATTAAAATGTATTTCGGCCATCACAGATACTCCTCTGACCTCACACATTAGGAGGCATATGTTATAGAAAATGTTGCCTCACGCCATGCAACTTATTTGGATGGCCTTTCCATTTCCATATACAGACTTGAAGCCCCCTTTTTACCTTCTAGAGCCAAAAAAAAAACATCTTTCCACATGTACGTGCCCTACCAGTTAGACAACAAGTGTATACGCAGGTTGCTCCCCTACAGCCCATGTACATAAGGTTTGGTGCTCAAAATTAAAAATTATGCCGGGTTTCCATGTCACGTCATGAGATCCATGATCCTTGACCTTCCATATACTGGAAACTCTTTGAATTGACACTTCAGTTCCATTTGAGGGCTATAAATTGAGCCATATCCAAGCCTTGAAAAAGAAGAGAATTCAACTTTTGAGAGAAGAGATACTCTGGAGAAATTTTGCTTCATATTGAGTCTGCATGCCTTTATCCTTGAAAGTCTGAACTCATTGTTCAACCCCCAAGATCTTCCTTCTTTATGATGGAGAACCTCATTGTCTATTTTATATCATCTTGCCTTTGGTAGAGGATTGGAGTGGTGGATATGTGTCGATACATAAGTTTGTCACCTATGTACTTCTGTTGATTATTTTAATAGAAATACTCTTTTCTCATCCAATTGATATCTTGCAAATATTTGAATTATTATTCCATGGGCGTATTTGTCATGTATGTTAATGGATTATGCTAATATATATGCTAACATTCTATATTATCACCACATGCTTGCGTATCTTGGTTTTTGAGGACAAGTTGCATGTATAAATCTTTAAGTTGTGTGTTCGACGATGGTCTTCATTGAACGTCCAGACAATGTAGGCTCTTGACCTTGTCTTGTTAACATTTTCATTTATATATCATACTTGGGATTAGAGTTGATTTTTGCGTGTCATTCCGTCTGTTGTAGTTTACCACATGCCATAGATATATTTTCCACGTAACATAATTAGCGACCATATTAGGGATTTGAGCTTCTGTTTGGGGTTTGGAGTGTTTTTCTCCTTGACTTGCTCTCTGCTAGCCTGAGTTTCCTTGTCACATGATTTCTTGACAACCTGTTTTTACTTTGTATCTGATTTTCTTGGCTTAATCCTTTCCCTGGCAGTGTTTTACTATATATATGTGGTTTTTCCCTTGACAGACACATACATACACGAGCTATCCTTCTCTAGGGTGTGTCCATACATGAGTTTTGCTCAAATAGTCACGTACATCAAATCTTTAGGCCTACTAGATGAGTTTGATGTTTGTTGGGTGAGTTTGGTTGGTTGTTAAGTCTTCTTGGGTCTCTTTCCTAACTGTTAAGTTCTTACAGAGAGATAGGAAACCTTCTTATTGTTGAATTTTTGGGTGGTATTCTTTCTTATCATCTTTTTCATTAGTTGTCCTTGCACATTGGTCCGAGTGTTTTCTTCTTGGTATCCTGCTTGGCTTGTCTCTTTTTGCTTGCAATGAGGTCTATGTGTGAAGTTGTTATTCAATCCTTTCATTTTCTTTTATTTATATCAAAAAAAAATAAAAATGACTCATTTTGCATTATGGAATTTGCTCTTTTGATTATTTAGGATCTCGACACATGTGGAAAGATTGCATTTTATTGAAATTATAGAAATTGCATTGAAAGTTGCATTTAAAATCTTACCATCTCTTGAGAATTTAATATTAGGACTTAATAATAATTTTATGTTTGTTTCTTTGATATGATGATTCATAATATCATCAGTTTCACAACCACACCTCTTGAGTAAACAAAATCCATTAAAAGTAATGTTGATTAACTAAAATTGATTATAAATGATTTTATTTCTCAGGGTACACAAACAAGCATAGGACATAGGGCCTTGGAACAGGATTTTGTGAGTAATCTTCTCCAAGGCTATTAAACTAAACATATGTGTCTGACCATGGAGTGGTGAAACCTATTTTGTAATTAGTGACATCAAGAGGCTCTGCTCACATCGGATTTAAGAATGAGGTCACGCAAAGTTGGTTGCATAGATATCCCTCTAATACCTTCTTAGCCTCAAAGATATTTTTGTGGTTCCATTCATATATGGGGATATTTCTAGTACTTTTACCTCTGTGAGAGGCGATGCTTTCAATATTTTGGGCTTTGTTACCCTGTCCGTACGGTGGACCAGACTTACGACTGTTCGCCTGCGCATTGGTTATATTGTGATGAATCTAGTTGCTTGACATAGGTAGCTACATAGGTTACTTGTAGGGGTTATTCTGCAAGAACCTTGAGTCAGATAAGGGTCAGACAACCAAAACCTTTATGGAGGATTTACTCTTTAGGGGGATCTGATCGACTATGTTGTTAAGCCCATGAGGGCCCTTATAACTGATTTTGATACCTCTAATCTTTTGAAGGGAGTCTCATGACCCTCTTGGGTGAGGCATACCTACTCTAGTGAGGGAGGCCCCTTTTCAACCACTATATATTGTTTGTGTGCATTGGAATTTTTTCTTTACTTTGGTTTTCTCTCTGATTATTAGTTGGTCATAGGATTTTGTATTGTGTTGTGAGTTTTCATAGCTATGGTTAGTGGAGCCCTCGTGACTCCCTCAGTTAGCACTACCCAACTCATGGTCTTTGCTCATTCCATGGGGATGAATCCTTTTGTATTTTCGAGTGGTATGCCGAATCATGATACTTAGCCAATACCTTGGGCCTCTAATTATTTTATGTTTGGTATGCCAGACGTGTATTCACACTTAACATCCTCTGTCTCATCATCTTATGTGAATCCTAGTTTTGGGTCTAGTGGCATGATGCCTCCTTATTCTCCCTTTTCAATTGGTGGGGGTCATATCCCTCAACCAATTGTTATGGTAGGAGTTCAAAATCCTCCTTCCTCTTGATCCAATCCTAGCTTCACTTTTCCAGGATCGAGTGCTCAAATGGGCAATATTTCTACCTCCTATATTCCTTCCATTTATCCTTCTTCCACTATGTTGATTCCTACAAACGCTTTTCTCATGGAAAAATTCCCTCTATCCTTCGGTGTTTCATCTGGAGGGAGTCATTTTTATAGTATGGGAAATCCCCTTCAAGGAGTTCCTTCATATGGGGGCAACATATATCCCCACCTGAGTAACCCTTGTCCTGTCTCTCTCTCTTTGAACGCGACTTCTTCGATGATGATTCCCTTACAACCCTTTATGAATCAGTTTGGAGGAGGATACTATCCTATTGGACAGGGCCATGGTGTATATTAGAACCCTTCTAGTCCTGCAATCTCTCAAAAACAATATTTCCTGCGACCTTGGTCTCAGATGATGCAACCAGCCGCTGCAAGTCATGTTGGAAACACAAGTCGAGACACTGCAAGTCATACTGACATTATATCACCAACCTCTGCTAGTCATGTTGGAGATAGGTCAACAACCTTTGCAATTCATGTTGAAGACCAAAAATCAACCATTGCATGTCATTCTAGAAGCACACCTTTAGTCATTTATAGTCACACTACACATTCATTACCAACCTCTTCTAGTCATGTTGGACATTCATCACCAACCTCTGCAAGTCATTTTGGAGATCTTCTACTAGCCTCTGCAAGTCATGTTGGGAGCATGTCACCAGCCATTGCAAGTCATGTCGTGGGCATTCATATAATTGAGAAGCGTAGATGTATAGGACGTAAGACCAATTTTCTTTGTATACTTTGCAAAGGCGATCATCTAACTCGTCTATGCCCTTCTATTGTCGTGGTACAAGAAGCACAATCCTTGTCTAATATCCCTTCAGGTCTTGAGTCGTATTTGGTTTCCCAACCTTCTAATCCTTCTTTGGTTGATACAGAGTTCACGTTGATGCAATCTTCGACTGAAACGACTCATCGTTTGGGGGGTGATGCATCTCTTGACCATGTTGTCTCACATCCTATTCAACCAGCGGTCGGGTCGATGCAATATTCGGCCGACACCACTCCTGTTTTAGGGAGTGATGCATCTCTTGACCATGTTGTTTCGCATCCTATTCAACCAATGGTTGAAAAATTAGTTGTGCCAATGAAATATTCGGTCAATCCCACTCTTCTCTTGGAGAGTGACAAGTCTAAGGAAGTGACATTGTTGATGCAATCTTTGGTCAATCCCCCTCTTCGTTTTGGGGGTGATGCATCTTTCGACCATGTCCTTAGCATTTCTAGTTCTATACCTTCTGAACATGGGAGCATTCCACTCTCTCCGAGTACGCTCCCTCCAAGTACTAGGATGGTTTCCTTTGATTGGAATGATCTTGTAGAGCCTCAATTTCCTTCTCTGCACGGATCCTCTGCAAGTATTTTATCCTCCTCGATTTGGAAAGCTTTGGGTTCTCCCAATCTTGTGTCAACTATGAGTGAGTTTTGATATTTTGTTAGAAGTCCTGCACGTGACCCTTATCCTCCCCCATTATATGTTTCTTAGAATGACATCCCCCCGAGTCTTGTTTAATCTCTTTTATGACTCTCTAAAAAAGTGAAAATATGGTCAAGTGAACTTGTCTCTTTCACACTCGTTAAATGCCTTTGAAAGGACGTCTATTTGGTGTAATTTTTACCCTTTTTGGACCAAATAGACTACTTACGAAAAAATAATACTGTAGTCAACATTGGCTAGAAGAGTTATCCTAGGTATTATTTTATACTTTTTCGAGCCTAGAGGACTAAATATATGAAAATGGACATTCTTTGGAGTTAATTTGTAACTGTATTTCATCCTCCTTCTTGCAGTATTGAGCCTATTCTTGGTTCTCTCTTTCTCATTATAAGCCTCTTACCTCAACAATTTGCATCACTGACCAAACAAAGCCTTGTTTATATCCTTTGTATCTTGACACCTTGTACCTTAAAAGGAAACATCCCCCAAAGTGTCCATGCCCCGCATGCACTTCCTTGCACTGAGCATATGTATGTTCCATTGTTTGGAGCTATTTGCTTACTTGCAACACTTGTTTCCTCTCTTGTATCATAACATTTATTTTCCTATGAAAAAAAAAACTATGGTCGGGAAACGAATATTATCTCATATCGACAATAATCATGTCACCTTTGATTAGAGAACACACTTTTGAGTCCACTATCATCCAAAGTTTGGGTTTAGCATGACCTTAGGAAGTTGAGCTCGTTACTTAGAGTTTACTCCTCTGACTGGTTATTCTTCCAGTACCTATGGAAAGTTTGTTGATGCCTCCTGCATCACAACGTTTTATCATCAATTCTATGATGCCCGAGTTATCCATATGTCTCCTTTTCTTATTCAAAGGAAGTCTATAAGCCTGTGTTGGCCATTTCTCAAAACTCTTGACTTTGCATGTCAACCATACCCTCAATGTGTCTTAGAGTCACATGAAATTGGAGTCCTACCATGCACCCTGGTGCTACTTTCATTATGGGTAGGTAACCTTGAACCCAACAATCGACATCTCTTCATTGGTCATTGACTAGGTGATTTCCCTTGTGTTCAACATCAAGAAATGTATTCACACATTGGGATTCATGCAACATCTTGGATGCCATTAGCCTTATTGGTGGTTTCCTTGCCTTTATCGACAATATTCCTTATTGGTTGCTATTCATAGGGTATTTTTCATGCACTACTTACATTGGGTGCATGCGAAAGACATAGAGGGTCATTGGTTCATGAACATCCTATTCATTTGAGCTCCTCCTAATCATCAAGCTATTTCTTTGTACTTCGTGTTGACTGATGAAAGAATCCATAATTCTCTCCTTTTAGCGGGTCTCCTTCCATCGACTTGAGCTCATCTATTCTGGAAATGAGACCTGGAGTCCTATGAGTACATAGAGGCTTGCAGTCATTAATGACAGGTTCTCCCGCCATCGACAGTTGGGAATACATCAATGTCTCTTGATCGATGGATTCTTCAAGTGTTCGAACTCAACCCCCTTATTCACACTTGTAAGAATGTACTCGGTGCCTTGATACCTACTTTCATTATCAGTAGGTTGTCTCACATTTGTTAACGGTATACCTTAATGACCGGTAATCAAACGAAGTCTCATTGTGTTCGACATCAACTCCTCTATTCACATGATGTAGACTTGCACCTTCGACGGATAGTGTAGAAGACCTCCATATTACAGTAGATTAAGAATTCCTATTATGTTGTTGTATTTCATTAGACCAGTACCTATAAGACTTCAATGATCATGGGAGATCAAATTGTACTCCATTGTATATAGATATCTTCATATTTATTTTGAGACTAGATTCCACTGGGCCTTGTTCGTGACTATGACAACCTATGGCACGTGTCTAATTTTTATTACCTATTCATGGACATGAAAAACTATTTTGTATATTCCCACATGGATCTGCAGTGTAATTCATATTGGCAGCCATGTGTACAAATTCATTATGGATTGTAATATTCTCATGACTAACTAGCACTTCCAGTTGAGTCTCCATCACTCCACTTCTGGGAATTATAATGTATTTTGGCCATCGGAGATACTCCTCTGACTTCACACATTAGAGGGAATCTATTATAGAAAAATTTTCCTCACCCCATGCAACTTTCTTGGATGGCCTTTCCATTTCCCTATCCAGACTTGAAGTCCCCTTTTTTACCTTCCAAAGCCAAAAAAACACATTTTTCCACATATACGTGCCCTACCAATTAGTGATCCATATTTTATGAGAAGAACGAAATGAATACATATTATTAAAATATGCTTAACACAAAATAATAGAGATACAATAAAACTGGTTTTCTATTCAATAAGGAAATAAGCTAGAACTGTAAAATGCAGCGGAAAACAAGCTTGCTGGAATGGTGGTGACTTATCTCTAAGAAGAGATGTGACGGTTGCACCCATTCACAAGAGGATGATTACAATGAATCTCTGAAGGAATTTTAAAAATAAACAGGAATGCCAAAAAACCTATAAATCCAAAAACCTAACCCTAGGAGATGAAGGGCCAAAAGTCATGTGGGCCCCGTTTGGGTAAGTTAGTACATCAACTTCTCGAGGTCGCAACTTTTGCATACGATCTCTGTTTTAGGCGCACGATAGCCCGTTGGAAAGGTATAGTCAACGAGATTCATTTTATGGGATCAATCAGAGTCTTCGACTATCATTGAGAAGGTCGATCCCAAAAAACCTTCATTTAGGCCCTCAAAATGGCCCCAGAAGTTAAAAACTGCTAAAAATAATAAATTGCCAAAAAACTGTTTTGAGTGAGTCGAAAAAGGTGGGTGGCCATCGATATCCACCTGGATCAATACTCCCTCCTTGGGAAGAAATGGCCTCCATTGCGTTTATTTCCCCCATCATATGAAGAATTTCTCCTCAATTTGTCCTCGAGTGAGCCACTTGCCTTGGTGGAGGAGCTGCCCTACTTTGACAACTCGATAAAGATGGATCCTTTGCTATCGAGTGCCCTTGATTTGTGTGTCTGCAATATGATCACTGGATTCCTATTGCATGCAATCATGGTTGAGCTCTGTTGGTGTCAACTGCTCTGCTATCTCTGAGGTGTCCAATAATGGTGGGAAATATGGCCGAAAGAGAGACACATTGAAGACTGGGTGCAGGCCAAGGACAGGAGGAATGTTGAGCTCAAAATCATTTTCAATCACAGCCTTGGTGATGGTGTACGACCCATAATGGAGTGGGCGAATATTCTGATGGGGCCCTATAAGGCATTCTTTCTGAAAGTGCAACCAAACTTTGCCTCCCACCTAAAACTTATGTCGCACCTGATGTTGATCATGGCGCTGCTTGTAGTTGTTATTAGAATTCTGTAGAATATCCTGAACCTGTTGGCGGATGTGCTAGATATTCTCAATGAAATGGGTGGCTTTGTTAGCTTCTAGTGGAGTAGGGGACAAGTCGACCGAAGTGGTCACCAGGGGTAGTGAAACATCCATGGGGCCCAATGGTTGGAATCCCAACCCCACCTGAAAGGTGTTGTGGCCAGTTGAGCTATGCAGTGATCGATTGTAGCTATGTTGGACATAGGGAAGACTCTCATCCCATGTGCGGGGGTGTTTTGAATTGTACATGTGCAGGATATGTACGATCATCAATTGACGACCTCAGTTTGGCCATCTGTTTGGGGGTGGAAGGAAGTGGATTTGGTGAGCTTGGTATCCAACAATGACCAGAGGCTTGACCAGAATGTGCCGAGGAACCGAATGTCACAGTCTAAGATAATGGTTTGTTGGATTCCAAAATGTACCCATACTTGTTCAAAGAAGAGCTTGGTAGTGGCTTCTGTTGTGATCTTCTTCTTGCGTGCGGCTAGAATAGCCATCTTGGAAAAGTGATCAACAACCACAAAACAAAGTCATTTTCCCTCTTGGTGGACGGTGGCCCGACATGTAGTCCATTGAGATGGATTCCCACGACCTGTCAGGAGTAGGAAGAGGGGTGTACAGTCCCTGTTTCTTAGTGGTCATTTTGGCACTAGTGCAGGCGGTGCAGGACCTGATATACTTGTCGACATCCTGTCGAAGTTTTGGCCAGTAGAAATGTTTCTGCAACACTGTCACTTTCTTTTCGAAGCCAAAGTGTCCTACCACCCAACTGTAGTGAGATTCCCAAATCAGCTTCATGCGCTTGCTTGATGGAACAAAAAGATGGCCCAAACAACACAACAACCCGTCTTGAAGATGGAAATTAGCGACCACTGAGTTGGAGCCCAACATTTGGTAGGTGGTGGAGAAGTCAGGGTCTGTCTCGTAGATGTGTGGCCATCCAAAGGTCTCATGGACGCAAGATTCTAGCACCGTGTTGAGTGTCGTGACTGGAGGTCGGCTGAGGCAATCAACAACTTAGTTGGTACTTCCTATTTTATACATGATGTTGAGGTGGAACTGCTGTAAGTATGTGGACCAATTCTAATGGCGGTCATTCTGCAATTTTCCTTGGGTTTGCATGAACTGTAGTGGCTTTTGATCAGTGTGGATGATTGTCTCCTTCCCAAGAATGTAATGTCTCCACTGGTGGTAGGTTTTCACAATGGAGTACATTTCTTTGTCGTAAGTAGGGTAATTACGAACAACATATGATAGTGTCTCACTATGATATGCCATGGGGTGGTCGTGTTGAGTGAGAATGGTGCCCATAACATAGTCTGAAGCATCTGTCTCGATCTTAAAGGGATGTTGCAAGTCCTGTAATGAAAGTACTGGGGATGAGCACAAACTCTTATTCAAGTCATCGAAGGCTTGTTGTTGAGATAGGCCCCACACAAATATTTCCTTACCGCCACCCCTGGTTACTTGGATGAGGGCCCATGCGATATGAGAGAATCCCAACACGAAATTGCGATAGAAATTGGCGAGGCCCAAGAAGCTCTAAAGTTCAGTGAGTGTGGTTGGGGCTGGCCAGTCATGGATGACCTGGATCTTGGCTAGATCCACATTCACACCATGTCGATCAACAATGTAGCCTAAGTAATGGACCTTGTCCATGCCGAAGGAGAATTTTTCCAAGTTTGCATATAGTTTGTGCTTTTGTAGAGTGTGCAAAACCTGTTGAATATGCTGCAAGTGTTTTGCCCAAGTCTTGTTGTAGATGAGGATGTCATCCGGATACACCACTACAAAAGTATTGGTGAAAGGTCGTAGGATATCATCCATCATCCCGATAAAAGTTGCTGGAGCATTTGTCAAACCAAAGGGCATGACCAACCATTCAAAAATACCTTCTTTTGACTTGAAGGCGGTCTTCCATACATCTGTTTGTTCTATTGGGACCTGGTGGTAGCCAGACTTCAGATCAATATTAATGAAGTATTTTTCCCCCATGAGTCGATCAAGGAGGTCGTCGATTCAGGGAATCAGGTACCGGTTTCAAACTGTGATTTTATTTAGGGCCCAGTAATCAATGCAGAGTCTCCAGGTCCCATCTTTGTTCTGTACCATCACGATTGGGCTCCCACAAGGGGATGAGATGGGATGTATGTTCCCCTTGTGGATCAGTTCTTGGATCTGCCTCTTGATCTCCTCGTTTTATAACAGAGAGCGATGATAGACTAGCCCATTAGGTAGCGGTGCGCCTGGGGTCAGATCGATGGGATGCTTGACCTGGAAGTGCAGAGGTACCCCGGTAGGAGAGGCGAAGATATCTGAGTATTCTTCCACGACCTTATCCAATTTCTTCTTTTGTGTGGAAAGATTGGCCACAAAGGCCATAGATGTGGCTGTGATATTTCGCCCACTCTGAGATCAAATCATGAAGAAGACAAATTTCCCGATCTGAGAGATGGCCTTCCTGCATTTCTTGGTAAATATCAAGGAAAGAGCACTAGGAGGGACTGCCTCAGGTATCCTATACAATTTCCTCTTCAAAGTAATAATAACACTACGAGGCCTAGACTCATATACAACATGAAGTTTCCATAAATAAGGTTGGCCCAAAATAATATTACAAACTTCGAGAGGAGCAACATCACACAATACCTCGTCTTTGAAGGGCTTGGTGTTGTATGATAGTCGACACTATTGGATGATGTGGAGATTGTTAAAGTTCCTACTATTATTAGGTTAATTTCAATTTACTAGATAAGAATAGCATAGATAGGATCACTGAGAGAAACACAATCACAAGAGTACACAAGCATTTATCCTGGGAAACCCTCAAGGGGAAGAAAACCCAACAAAACTTCCTTAATATAGATAGCCAATACAATGCCAAGATAATGAGCCAAACAACATAGAAATTCCTCTCCCAAGGATGCTCCTCTCTCTCTTTTCCTTCTTCTGGCAACTGGAAACTGCAGCTTCCTTCAATACTTGCACACTAGATGAGTGAGATGAGTGTGTGTCTAAATGAGGCGTTGGCCTCTCTTATTTATACAATTCTGGCATGTGTGGAAGTGTCTCTTCACTGGCAGGGCCGACTTCTTCTTCTGGGTGGTTATAACCACCTTTAATATATTCCGGGGCTGACTTCTTATTTAGCCTATTACAATTAGGGTTTGACC
>JZKD02S2061201.1:61037-84820 GCA_000966675.3 Picea glauca | reverse complement strand
ATCCACATTCCTCTCTACGAGGGTATTCTAGCATGTCCCTAGAGTATCCAAAACTCAACACTTGGACAGAGGCCAACCTTGGCAAATTTCTCATTCCCCTTCTCTACGAAGGTCTGCTTGTGGGATTTCTCATTCCTTCTCTACGATGGTCTTTTCTCTTTCTCCTTCTCTATGAAGGTCTAGCTATGGGATCTGAAAAAATATATTATGGTCCAAAACCTTTCCATGGTATAATACCATGCTACCCATCTGATGGGCACCATCCATCTACTGGATAGCTTTCATCTTGATCAAAATATCTGGGCACCATCCATCTGCTTTTCTAACAACATCAAATCACGATCCTTCATTTCTAACTCGGAGACATGGCTCCCTCTTGCACCAAGCGAATAGCTTCTAATCATGATCCTTGAAGTTTTCTTCTGTAATATCTTGGGTGCCTTCTTGAGTTCGAATATTTCTTTCTTTATGTCTTCACACTAGATCAACCTGCTCCCTCTGCAACTATAAGAACGGTACCGGAGCAACCTGTAGTTACCTGCATCTCATCCACTATATCTAAGTATCCATCTTTTCTTCATCTTGAATATTTTTGTTTTGCATCTTTAGGAGCCTCCTGCTCCTATATAAATACTGGATATTGTCTGGTCTTTACTGATTGTCACCATATCATACATCCTTCTCATGTTTTCTACAAGTCACGGAATAAGTTCTTTCTTCCAAGACTTGTAAACTTACTTACAATATACTTTCTTTGTCATTCTCATGAGTGATCATAGCTAAAATAAATATTTTATCTCTTTCTTCATCCTCTTCGTTGATACTTCCTTCATAAGTCTGCATAGACACTGAAATAAAACGAGGATAATTAACATTCTCACAAAAAACTAACTTGTAATGATAAAGTATTAAAGTAAACAAGATACTAACAATAAACATGAATACTTGTCTTTTTTTTGTGTGTGGGGAGGCTCCACGGACTCCACCATTTGCTATCTTTCTTCAGATCAACTATATTCAACTTAAAGTACATAATCCTTAATTTCTACTAAAGCTTTCTTTGAGGGAGGAGATTCCTCTTCCACATGTGCTTGATTCTTTCTTTTCCCTTTTCCTTGAGGACAGCCATAGGAAAAGTGTCCCAACTTTTGACAGTCGTAGCATCTGATCTTTGAAACATCTCTCTTCTTATCTGGAACTCTTACAGAGTTAGATTATTTATTGTTCCTCCTGAAGGAACTTCTTTTGTTCTTTTGCACTGTAAGATCTTCCTCTTCATCAAAAATTAATCTCTTCTATTGGTCTGCATGTCTAGATTCTCCGTGTGTGAAATCTGCCCATAACTTATCAAACTTGGGTAACTTGCTTCTTGCACACACTCCTTGTACAAAATGAATCCAAAATGTTGGAAACCAATTTAGGGTTATGGTTACAAGTTCTTTGTCACTATTGACATCTCCAATAGTTGCAAGATGATCTCTGATCTGAGAAACTCTCATAATATAGGATGTGATAGATTCTGAGTTGTCCATCTTCATATTACGAAGCTGATTTCTTAAGGCAAGATTATGGCTAATGTCTTTTCTTTCATATAACCTATTAAGTGCTTCATACATTTTCCTTGTTGTTTGTAGTTCATATATATGAGGGATTAAGTGATCTTTTACTGAATCTGACATGATTCTCTTTGCTTTCTTTTCATTCTTCCTGTGCTTGATCTTTTTCTCTTCTTCATCTGGTACTGGTACACCCACTGTAACATGTTCTAGGAGATCATTCTCATCTAGAATTATCTGCAACCTATGCTTCCAAGATCTGGAGTTTCTAGATCCTTCCAGCCTGTCTTCTACCCTCGTGCTGGTAGCCATTCTTTCTTGTAGTAGAAACGCTAGCCCTCTGGGCTATAGAAATAATAAAAAAATCAAATTTCTTGGATCTGAAAATTGAACTCACCAAGAGATGCACTAGACCGAGGCAAGTATGTTGGTATAGTTAGATTTCTGAAAATCCAAATTTTGACCCTTGAAGCTGGACCAACGGATTTCTGGACTGGTGCTTCTGGTTTTCTGGTACTTCTGGTACTTCTGGTTTTCTGGTACTTCTGGTACTTTGTGAAAACAAGGGTTTCACTTTTCGGGAGATCTAGGCACTGAAAAGGTGCGTTGAAGATGCCAAAGTGTTCCTTGAGGTAGGACACACCTTTCTAGATGGTTTTGAGGCTGAAAACCTTCTTTAATAAAAAGCCCTAATTTTCATGTACGACAACAATGACGTTTTTCTTTTTCCTGTGAAAGATTCTCTCTTCAGCTTAGCTCTGATACCATGTTAAAGTTCCTGCTATTATTAGGTTACTTTCAATTCACTAGATAAGAATAGCATAGATAGGATCATTGAGAGAAACACAATCACAAGTGTACACAAGCATTTATCCCGGGAAACCCTCAAGGGGAAGAAAACCAAACAAAAATTCCTTAATATAGATAGCCAATACAATGCCAAGATAATGAGCCAAACAACACATAAATTCCTCTCCCAAGGATGCTCCTCTCTCTCTTTTCCTTCTTCCGGAAATTGGTAATTGCATCTTCCTTCAATACTTGTGCACTAGATGAGTGAGTTGAGTGTGTGTCTAAATGAGGCACTGGCCTCTCTTATTTATACAATTTTGGCATGTGTGGAAGTGTCTCTTCACTGGCAGGGCTGACTTCTTCTTCTGGGTGGTTATAACCACCTTTAGTATATTCTGGGCCTATTTAATATATTATGGATATGAATTCTTATTTAGCCTATTACAATTAAGGTTTGACCAATCCGCAAAAGGGGATTTGGTTAATTACAATGCCCGGCATGATCAGTCCACAAAAGGGGATTGATATAATCAATAATAAATATATTTTATCTTTATCCACAAAAGGGGATAAGAATATTCTTTGCAGTTACATAATATTTTAACAGAGATCGCTTACTTGGCAGAGCCATCCAATGGTGTAGGGTTGTGGGTGCAGAGTTGTCGACAAGGCCAACTGCTTGATGACCTCTATTGAGATGAGGTTCTTCTAGCTACCACTATCAACGATGAAGTGAAATGGGGTGCCTTTTACCCACATCTGTGAATGGAAGAGGCGCTCGCCTTCTTCTGGCTCGTCTGGTTCACTAGGCTGGAGCTTGGTGGTAGAAACGGTGGCATTGGGTTCCATGTCAATGATCCATCTTCCCCTTTTTCGTTCTCACTCAGAGTCAAAATCTGCATTTGATTGAGAGGCTTTCACTTCGGCTACTAGCGACTGCTTTGAGCAATAGTCAACAATGTTATTCCAAGGGATCATATGGAAGTCGCACCACTTCCCAGTATCTTTCTTTGTCTTTTCGGTGTCCTTCTTGCTTACAACTTGGACTGGTTGTCCCGATATTGTCCATATTTTCTCTATCCTTTTTTCTATGGGTTGGGGCCGCCCCTTCCTGGATTTTGTTGTGAGGGGTTCCTAGGACCAAATTGTTGCGTCTTTTGTTTGAGCTTCTGCTCGATTTTGACAACATATCAGTAGGCTACGCCTAAGGACGAGATGTCCAGAAATTCCATTTAGGTATGGATGTATCTATGTAGAGAACCGTGATACTTGAGCACAAGATGTCACTCTGAATCTTTGATATCCATCTTGGTGCGGAAGGTATGGAAGATATTTGTGAACTCTCGCACTGCTTGGTCTCTTTCTTGCCACAATGTGGTCCATTTGGTATACAAGTCATCATAACTTCCAACAAGGTAGTATTGTTCCTTAATAACATCCCTGAAGGATTCCCAGGTGGCTGCGACTGTAAATAATGAGGGTTCCTTTGTTTCCTTTTGCTCACAGAAAGTTTCCCACCAATCTTTGACATGGGGAACGACTTTGAGGAGTTCAAAAGTAATATTTTCTCTATTTGAAAAGTTATGGACTAGAAAAATACCCTTCTAGTAGATTCAACCACTTGTATACAACATCTGTGTCTATCTGACCTTCAAATATAGGAATATCGAAGTTTATTTAACCTTGAAGAGGGTGTCACCTCCGCTTGAGGAATATGCATCCTCTGTTGGTATCCGCCGAGGGATTTGCATGAAACTATCCATCATCTCATTCCTCTGTTGCATGAGGGATTCCTCAAGCAACATTTTTAAAGGATCTCATGTCTCATCATATTTCTTTTCTCCTACCATGAGAGGTCTCTTGGGCATGCGAGAGCTTTTGTCCTCAAGAGAAACAAGATCAAGACCCAATTCTTTGTACCCTGACCTCGTTGGGGACATGCATTAAGACGACAAGGAGCAGACTGCTCTGATACCAATGATCCAGATTTTATGAGAAAAACAAAATGAATACATATTATTAAAATATGATTAACACCGAATAACATAGATACAATAAAACTGGTTTTCTATTCAATAAGAAAATAAATTGGAACTGTAAAATGTAGTGGAAAACAAGCTTGTTGGAATGGTGGTGGCTTATCTATGAGAAGAGATGTGACGACTGCGCTCATTCGAAAGAGGTTGATTACAATGAGGTTCTAAAGGCCTTTTTACAATAAACAGGAATGTCAAAAACCCTAGACATAAAAAAAACTAACCCTAGGAGATGAAGCGCCAAAAGTCGTGTGGGCCCCGTTTGGGTAAGTTGGTACATCAACTTCCCGGGGTCGTAACGTTTTTCATACGATCTTTGTTTTAGGTGCATGATATCCCATTGGAAATGTATCATCGAGGAGATTCATTTTGGGGGCTCAATCGAAGCCTTTCACTATCATTAAGAAGCTCAATCCCGAAAAACCTTCATTTAGGCCCTCAAAATGGCCCCCGAAGTTAAAAACTGCTAAAAATAGTAAATTGCCAGAAAACTATTTTGAGTGAGTTGGAAAAGGTGGGTGGCCATCGATATCCACCTCGATTAGTTAGACAACAAGCGTATACACAGGTTTCTCCACTACATATCGTTTACATCGGGTTTGATGCTCAAAATTAAAAATTATGTTGGGTTTCTATGTCACGTCATGAGATCCATGATCCTTGACCTTCCATATACTGGAAATGCTACGAATCGACCCTTCAGTTCCATTTGAGGGTTATAAATTGAGCCATATACACGCTTTGAAAAAGGAGAGAATTCAACTTTTGAGAGCAAAGATACTCCGGAGAAATTTCACTTCATATTGAGTCTGCATCCCTTTATCCTTGAAAGTCTGAACTCATTGTTCAACCCCCAATCTCTTCGTTATTTATGATGGAGAACCCCATTGTCTCCTTTATATGAGCTTTCCTTTGGTGGAGGATTGAAGTGGTGGAGGCCTAGCTGGAGGGACTTAGTTTCTCGTTTCCGAGATGTGTCGATACAAAATTTTGTCACCTATATACTTATGTTGATTATTTTAATAGAAATACTCTTTTCTTGTCCAATTGATATCTTGCGAATATTTGAATTATTATTACATGGGTGTATTTGTCATGTATGTCAATGGATTATGCTAATCTATATGATAAAATTCTATATAATATCAGCATATGCTTGTGTATATTGGTTGTTGAGGACAAGTTGTAGGTATAGAGCTTTGAGTTGTGTGCTCAGTGATGGTCTTCATCGAATGTACGGATGAGGTAGGCTCTTGAACTTGTCTTGTTATCATTTTCATTTATATACCATACTTGGGATTAGAGTTGATTTTTGCGTTCCATTCTGTCTATTGTGGTTTACCCCATTCCATAGAGAGATTTTCCTCATAACACATAGTCCATCAAGGAGGATCAAAATTATCACTATCCTCAACCATCCTCAAGCAAAAATAAACGTGTGTATATCTAGTCCATCAAAATCCATGTAACTTACCCTTGAAATAGTGACGAAAGTCACATAATTACAACTCATGCAAGTATGAGGGGTAACACGAATAATTGGGGAAAATAGTGTTTGAAGGTTGCAAATGTTGAATCGGGTGTTGCAATTACCAAATTGAAAGGTTGTTAGAGTATTTTGGTAGCTTATGTAGATGTAAATGAAGAAGTACCTGAAATTCAAAGTTAGCTCTATGAAAATTGTGGGAAAAAGTAGTTTGCGGGTTATGTGTTTGAAAAAATTCCAATGAAGGGAAGTGTATAGAGCCTGTAATTGAGAATTTTGTGGATTTGAAATGTCCAAATGGTGTTCTTGACAAAGGATATGGTTGGGCATGGAAGTGTTTTTGACAAAGTTCTTAAAACACAAAGTTTGTCTCTGCATAAGAAAATTGTGTGTGTATTAATTTTACCATTGACATGGGTTGGAATTCTTAGCAACATAGTTGTAATTCCATTTGGATACAAAACAATTAGGAATCAAATTCAAATCCAGAAAGCTATGGAAAAAAAATTATAGTAATTATGGGCGTTTTATTGTTAATGACACGACCTAAGGCCAAGCATCGAAATTTGATAAATTTGAATTCTAAGGTTACATAAATTGATTATGTGACAAAATCTAACATGGAGGGGCCTTATGGAGTCCAAAACATAGGTGGTTAACAGGGCAACATCAAAGGATGACACACAGACACTAGTACTACATCATTGTACATGTGTCATTCCAGACGACAAAGATGACATGTCAACAATGATGCCACATCAACCATGCCATATCAACAAGCCCATAAAAAATTATGTTTTTTTAATACAAAATTGTGTGTGTGTGTGTGCGCGCGCGCATGCGCGTGCATGGAAATTAACCTATAGAAAGTGTAGAAACCAAATATAAGTGGAAACTTGAGAGAGACATAACTTTCATCTCAGAACTCCAAATCAAGCATGCTTGTAGCCTTTCAAAGTCTAATTCAAAATAGAACATGTTAGAAGGTTTAAGTTCTCAAAAAATGTGTATGGTTGTCTTAGAAAGATGTGGGAACATAACTTCTAGACTTGATTGGACAATGTAACTGTCAATATGTATAATCTCCAAAGTAAGATAAACTTAAGGAAAAAGTTGTATGGTGATATAAAAGTTCACTAGAGGTGAAACTAACTAAGGATGATTGTAAAAACCTCATCATGGTGCTTGCACAATGGATTGGAAGCACAATTGGATGAATAAAAGCATGGTATCCTAAGGTGAATATTAGCTAGTAGGTTGAATAATTGGATCATGGATCGCTAAGGATTGAATGGAATCATAGAAGTGCTTTTGATATGAAAGGATATTTAGGATGAGATTGATATAGAAATGAATCACGGTGGAGGTACTTGCAAATTCAATTCTAGGTTAATCAGAAAGAAACAAGGTATTAAGAGTGTTTGATGGTGCCTTAGCCAAAACACATTTAATTCATTGATTTGAATCAACATATGTAGGTTGGTCTACATATAAGAGATGTGTTTGGTCTTGGTTAGTGTGACTAGTTATTATATACACCACATTAATAATGAAAGGTATAATGAGTCTAGAAGTTACCAACAAACAAAAATGACATTATTATGCATAAGAACGATGTGATTCCTTAACCTCTAGAGGTAAGGAATAAAAACTTGTTAATGAAGGATTGCAGAGCATGGTTTCAAAGGAGGAGACCATGGAGAGTCTAGATGATGACGAAGAATTTTCAAGGAGAGAGAATATGCACGCGAAGTGATGGATGAACCATCTATGTTGTAAGTTGTATCTACGCTTGGAAGAGTTGCAGGTTATAAACCAACAAATTATGTGTAAAGAAGGTAAAGTAAATAATGAAATTATAATCAATCAGGAAGTTTATAATGGATAAATAAAGCACTCCATTGAATGGGTTGTCATGGTGGTTAGAACTGAACTTCATAGAGAATTCTCCATGGAAACAAAAAGGAAAAAAAAAACCTTCTGAATTGGATAAATATTAAAGATAGCTAGAGATGAGAGTATGAGATGCCATATGATGGAGGTTCAAATACTAGAGGATGTTGCGGCATTAAGGATATTATTCCATCCATAAATAAGAAGTGTTGGAATAAGATGAAGATGAAGAAATTTGTTGAGTGCATTCTCAGCATACAAAGGGAAGCAATTGAAATTAGAACATAAGATATCGTAGTTACTTCCAAATCGGAAGCATGAGAAGGCATATGAAGTGAAAAGAGTATCAGTGATTGGTATTGGTTGCAAGAAGAATGGACTTTGAAATGAGGCCATATGAAGCTAGAGTGATATAATTGCAGCATTATGGTGCTGCGGAAAATGTTGAAAATTAAATTTAATGTTGGGGCAAGAATCATCAAGGAAAGGATGCAGTGAATGAAGCTCATATTGCTACTATGAAATAAAAATGAGGAAATTCCAAGTTGGTCTTGCTAGAATTGTTTATGAGAGAAACGATGCACTAGAGAGCAGATTGGAAAGACAACTCAAAACAAGAACACAAAAAATTGTTTCCCTTGTCAAATGGACATACGAGCTTCCCAACACCTCAAATAAAATTTCAAAATGACAAAGAAATTTATAAGATGTGTTGGACATGAAGTTTGGATAAAAGGGAGAATTTTTCAAGGTCAAAGCAAAAGTCATAGCATGCGAAAAAGGAGGAAGGAAAGCAGTAGTTCAACATAAAAGTAGGAAAGCAATAGTTTGGTGCCAAAGAAGGAAAAACAACATGTTGGTGATAAAAAAGGAAAACAACTAGGACATATTAGGGTTTTTGGATAAACTATTAGGGTAATGAGCCCTAAATATATGTATAAATATGTAGTGGGTCAGGAGGGAAGAGGCAGGTGAGAGTGAGAGTTTAGCATGTGTATGGTAGAGAATATATGTTTAGGGTTGTGCAGGGAGGTTCCAGAGATAGGCTTGCACTACAGAGTGACTAGGATAGTCTGAGGATGTGATATGTTGTGTCTATTGTAAGCATAGTGGATAGGCCTGAGGAGATTACTCCATGAAGATCAATATAGAAGCCAATCGTTGTGGATGTATCCCAATGATTGGGTGAACCACGTTAAATTTTGTGTCTGAATGTGTTGGTTTTGATATGGTTGTTCATGGATATTTTGTGGATACATGGTTAATATAGATTTGTTTACTATATGATTATTGAGAAGTAATAATTAATGTTACAGTGGGTTATTTATGTTGCAATATATGTTATAAGGGTTCTTCACAATAGAGGTTGTTAACTAATTAAAGGATATGAATAAATATATTGCACACAGGGTGGATAACTAGTATTGGGTATGATGATATCCTCCCATCCCCTCGTCCTTGTAGAACGTTGGTTCTTGCAACCCTAGTAGATACCTCGGGTGAGACCTCACTTGCATGCATGTGATTCCGAATGGATCGGTATCTAAAGGATTTTGTTGGTTGATTAAACTGAACCTAGAGTCTTATAACCGCGCGCCAAAAAATGGTTTTGTTGTCAAGACCCAGATTCTATAATTGAGGGAATGTTTTGGAGGTCGACTAAGAAAGAGATCGTTGAATGGTTAGAAGGGAAGGAGTGAGAATTTTCTCGAGAAGAGAATAGAAACCCTCATATGAACGATGAAAAATGGCTACAAAGTTATGTGTTCACAGAGCTGTATGTGATTTTCTTTGGTGAATTTTTTATTATTTTAACTGAATGGTTAGAAATGTTAGTGGAGAATACTGGAAGATACCGAACCACAACCCCGAGTAACTAGACCCCTGATTTGGTAAGACAATTGAATTTTGTAAACAATAATAATTCATGCGTAGACGATTTTTGGTTGAATAGTATACTGGGGGTTCATATTATGGAATTTGCAATGGATTGTACCCAATATTATAGTGTTGCAGAGAGGGATTTATTTAAGGGTCCAAGAGAAAGGTTTATGAAATCATTGGGTACTTGGATAAAGATGTTGTTGTGCAAAAAATGTGTGATGACAATGGAATTTGATTGTTAGGGGGATCCACTCTAATAGGGGAATTGGGGGATGACCAAGGGATGGTCTAAAGGTAGGACAAAATGAAGAAAGAAATGAAAAAGGAAGGTAGGAACCAAGGATGCAGAGAAATGAAGAAGGTGTATTAGAAGAGGAAGACGAATTTGGAGTACTACGCAGTGGAAGAAGGTACAAGAGGTTGAAGATCGAGGCTGAGAAAGGAGAGATGCACAGTGAGAATGAGAAGAGAGAACCTTGTGTAGTAATCCAGATCATATAAATACCACACAAAGAAGGAGAGGAAGAGGATTCTCAGTTTAGTCCTATAATAGAAGAGTCAATAAGTCCTACTCAGGATGGATCCTATGTCAATTCCACAACCCCGTGTGTGTCACCTGGATCTGAGATAAAATTTGAATATTTGTTAAACGCACTTATAGTTAGCGGAGGAAGTTAAAATAGTGGTATCCATAGAAATGGAAGAATTACCATGAATTAGAATCATCCAACAACATCGGGGGGAGGTACTACGCAAAATACCATGGCAGGGGTAGATAAAACATTGAGAATGCTTGAGTTCCATGGAGTTGGGTCAGAGGACCCAGAACAACATCTCTTTGTATGTGAGACAATTTTGGTTGCGAAGAATGTCTAGGATGAGGCTACAAATACTACACAATTGGAAAGAATGTTTATAGTCCGCACATTAGTATGGTACATGAAATTTCAAAGTACTACACCAATAGGTCAAGCAAGGAAATTGACAGAAATTAGACAAGCATTATTAAAAGAGTTCAAGAAACTGAATTTTGAATCGCAGTAAATCACAGAATTGAAGGAAATCAAACAAGTATAAAATGAGTCATTTGAAAATATGATCAAAGATTTAAGGATTTGATGGGTAGATTGACATTCTAGATTCCTAATCAACAACATAGAGAATGGTTTATTGCAGGACTATTACCACACATTCATTTCTCATTGATACAACAAAAGGTTGCATCGCAGCTTGAAGCTTTGGAGATTGCAATGAAGTTGGAAGCATCTCTCGTACGTGATGGCAGGGGGATGGCTCAAGTCTAGACATAGTTAGCTTCCTTGAAAATTCAATTAGTGGAACTAACAAAAGGAAAGGAGAAGTAACAACAAGTTTGGTGTGCCAAGTGTAGTACTGAAGGCCACCATAAGGAAGAATGCCCAACCTTTTCAAAGTATTTGGAAATTGGAGCATCAAACCCATTACCAGAAGGGGTGTACTGTGACATATGTAATAAATGGGGACATCATCCACATGATTTTCCATTGTTGTAGAAACACCAGAGTACACCAAGGAATTTATTTTGTAAACTTTGCAAGTCAGTAGGGCACAAAGAGAAGGATTGTCATGCATTCTACATTATGACATAGCACACTTCATATATGTACATAATTCAGGAGGAAATCTATGTGACATAAGGAGGAGGTCCACAGTATAATAATAAGAGAGGATTAAGTCCAGGAAACCAAGGGGGATTTGGTAGAGGTCGAGGCAGAGGAAGTTTTGGTAGAGGAGGTAGAGGCACAATAATCTACTACAATTGTAATCAACCGGGACACTTATCTCGTGACTAGTTGAATCCATGTACAACTCACGTGTATTGTAGAGAATTGGATCATGCGACAGAAGATTGTCTGCAACTACTTGCAAAGTGGAAGGAAAAAGGGAATCAGAACTAGAACCTCAATCAAAACGTACAAAAGACATCAACAAAGATACATGAAGAAGGCCCCAAAATAGCAGTTTTCATGCGTGGAAGAACTAAGACAGGTGTTGACACGACAAATAGAGGAAGGTAGAATGAGCAATGGATGAGGAAGTTAGCAATACCTATGCCAACATTTGATCCACAAAAATAAAAATAGATATGTCAGCAGAAAAGGAATGAGATACTAGGACTAGATTGGATAGCAGAAACATCATCTACAACCCTTGTGGTTAACATGCCTTTGATCTATGATTGTACCACCTCAGAAAGGCCCTGTGAACAAGTAAGTTCTTTGAAATAATTTCTGAAAATTTGTTTAGCATTGATGAAAAATGAAGTTGCATTGAATGCATTGCGTGAAATGATTGATCATTAGAAAGGGAACTTTGTACTACACATAGGGTAGTGAATTAAGTATTGCGTAAAAAGAGGACGAGATGCGAGTTCATATTAAGTGAGTAACTTGGGGATTATGACATGGATCAAGCCATTTTAGACTTGGGTTCTTATGTAAACTTTTTTCCAAAGAAAACATGGGAAATGATAGGGAAGAAAAAATTGATTTGGTTTCCCATCTAGTTAACATTGGTGAACCAACACAAAATAGTGCCAATTGGTCGGTTGTTAGGGGTACCCTTGAATATAAATGGGGTGTACAGTGTAGCAGATTTCAAAGTCATTGAGATTGTGGATGATATTCATCCATACCTAGCACTAATGGGGCTTCATTGGACCTTTTCCAATCAAGCAATTATTAATCATAAGAAAAGGGAAATTTTCTTTGAAGTAGGGGACTTGAAGGTTACTCCACCGTTGGACCCGACAGAAAGAAAGAATTATATCGAACCAACCAAAGGGAACAAAATTGATAACCTATATAATATGATTGTGTAAATGGATGACTACGTTAATCCGACTGTGTGAATGGATGAATACATGATCTAGTTGTCTGATTCCATGGTCATCACGCCTTTATCATGTAATAAGATCTTGATCGATGTGTAAAGATACCTAATGTACCTCCCTCTAGGTCCCCTCAAGAATTCCTTCTTAGCACCAGTACATGACTTCATTGTTTCTACTGCAAATTCAGTAATAAATCCCACATTAATACTGTCTAACCAGAAATCCATCGCGCGCGTGAATTTTTTATTAACCCTTTCCAATCACATAATATTTTCAGCAGTCCACTCTAATGGCCTGATCTGATTCGTTGGATGTGTATATTTCAACCTTGATATCCACTCCTATAATAACTCTAGAAAATAATAGAAATATTCTTCATTCAAATCAATAAACACATACCTCTAAAGATATTAGCGCGGTGTGTACCTGGAACCCTTATTATATTTATGTTTGAACTGTAGTTGCTTTGTCTCCAACCATCTTTCAATCTCTTTCTTCGTATAATTCCATGGCATGAACATCCCTTTCAACCACTACATATTCTTCACCAAACCCCTTCCAAGATTTCCTTCTCAATTCTAGTCGACAATGGAACCATTTTTGGATGTATGGGCTGACCTAGGTTCTACCTTAGTTCTCCAACAAAACCCTTTTCACCATTGACACTTCTGGTAAAACAGAAGGCTGAACCACACAGAGAGTGCACAAAAGAGTCTCACCCGAGATGGTTTATGGGTGACTGCAAGATGTAGGTGTCTGCTGTCATGGAAGGGATTGGGGATGCTCTTCTAACTTCTCTTTTATTTTAACATGCATTCTACCACAACATTCATCAGATCTACCATTTTACTCATTCAATATCACCTATTCTGCATACTCATTTTAATGTATGTTGTAAATAAACCCTAACAGTTGCATTCATCTAACCATTCATTCATTATAAATCATATAAAATAACACATCACACATAAAGACACCATTTTTACCGTGGTTCACCCCCCCGGGCTACATCCATAAAGATCTTCTTCTTATTTCTTATTCTCCATCAAAATAGTGTTGCACACATTACATCATATGGTTTAAGAATGGTGCATGTGAGGCTGAACAATGTCGCACCAAGATCCATATATTGTGACGTGACCCTTAGTTACAAATAAACACTAACTCCATATGAGCTTCACATCTCTCAACAAAACATCTATTCTAACTCAGAACCCCAAAAGTGCTTTGCTCATGCAAAAAGTGATAATGACTTACTTCCTCAAATACAAGACCCCCCTATCTACCTCATACATCTTCTATTTATACTACAAAAATGGGTAAAAACCCTTACATTATGACTCAAAACCCTAACTCTAAGTGGACTCCACTTGTCCACTTTATAACTTCGTTCTGCACGGTTGGTCTTCGATCCAATCGTTCCTTGTGATGAATTTTTTTCCTGGTGCGTTGCTTCCTTTTCCCTTTGTCGTGTTGATCTTCCTTCCTTTTTGGTGCGCATTATTTCCTTTGGTCCATTCTTACTCACTTATTGTGCTTAACTCCCAAAATTGTCTGCTCCAACAATGTATGCATGATCCATTTCAGACACCTTTTACAGATGAAGTGCTAGAGAATGTAGGGGGGAAGGAGGCTTATAACTTCATGAATGGTTTCTAAGGATATCACAAGATAAGTATTGCACAAGAAGACAAACATAAAACTACTTTTGCAATAGAGTAGGGAAGCTACCAGTACACAGTGATGTCTTTTGGGCTAAAGAATGCACCTGCAATTTTCTCAAGAGTGGTTGTCTCAGCCTTTAAAGAATTTATTCATAAGTTCCTTGAATTTTATCTAGATGATTGGACTGTGTTTAGTCTCTTCAAGAATCATATAGAAGTACTAATATTAATGTTGGATAGGTGTAGACAATGTCATATTTTATTGAACTTGAAGAAATGTATTTTGTGTGCGCCTTTTGGCATACTATTGGGGCATGTGGTATGTAAGCAAGGTTTACTAGTGGATCTTGCCAATATTGCACTAATTTTGGAATTACTTTCACCTACATTAGTAAGAAAGTTAAGAGAAACCCTGGGCCATACATGATACTATAGAAAGTTCATTAATGGATATTCATATATTACAACACCCAAGGAGAAGTTGTTGAAGAAAAAATCTAAATTCCAATGGAATGAGGACTACTAGAAAGGTTTGGAAACATTAAAGCATAAGTTAGTGATTGCGCCAATTTTGATATTCCCAGATTGGAATAAGGAATTTCATGTTCATGTGGATGCATAATCCACATCTTTGGGTGCAATATTATCCTATCTAGGAGAAGGAGAGTTAGACCATCAAATCGCATTTGCAAGCAGGAAGTTGTCAACAACGGAAAATAACTACACTACAATAGAACGAGAAGGGTTGGAAATAGTGTATGCGCTGGAGAAGTTTAGGCACTATTTGTTGGGTTCTCATTTCAAAATGTATACGCACGAATATGCACTAAGATACTTAGTGAAAAATCCAGTGTTCGGGGGGAGAATTTGTAGATGGTTGTTGTTATTCCAAGAGTATGAATTTGAAGTCATCATTAATCCAGGAAAATTGAATGTAGGACCAGATCACTTATCACGCATTCTATCAAGTGAGGATGCAGGGAACCTAGATGATATTTTATTGAATGCTCAATTATTTGCAGTTCGAATGTTGGATGAATACTTCGTAGACATTGTGCAATTCTTAAGTATAGGAATCGATCCATCGAACATGACAGTTGCAAAAAATAAACAGTTAGTGGTTAAGGCAATAGACTATCAACTAATTGTAAGGAACTTATAAAAGTTAGTTGCAGATGGGATATTAATATGATGTGTGCTAGAGCATGAAAGGCCAATGATACTATCAAAAGTGCACAAGGTTATTGCAAGAGGACACTACACAGGAAAAGCGACTATGTAGAATATTATGTGCATAGGGCTCTGGTGGCCCACACTTCACAAGGATGCTAAGGAATATTGTTGGGCATGTGATGTTTGTCAGAGGGTTGGAAATCCATCCCGAACGGATGATATTCCCTTACACCCATAGGTTACACTGCAGGATTTTGAGAAATGGGAAATAGATTTCATTGGACCGATCAATCCATCATCCAGGAGATCAAGAGCTAGGTATATAATCACTCTGACAGAGTATTTGACCAGTTGGGCAAAAGAAGCACTAGTCACTGACTGTAGCATAGATATTGTTGTGTGATTTATGTTCGAGAATGTCATTACAAGATTTGGGTCCCCGTGAATTTTACTGAGTGATCAAGAGACACACTTTTTGAATAAGATGATTGCATTATTAACTGAGGAGTTCCAAATTCACCATCATAGGAGCACGTTGTATCACCCTTAGGAAAATGGGACAGTAGAAGCCTTCAATTTTTTTTTATAGAATGTTATGACCAAGATCTACAACGTAGGAAGGGATTCTTGGGGCTTAAGGATTCCTGCAGTATTATGGGCATATAAGACTACAAGAAAAACATTGGCAAGATAGACACCTTTTAGGTTGGTATGCGGGCAAGAAGAAGTAATGTCGATGGAGTTTATTGTGTCGAGCCTACACATTGCAGTGATTACAGATATTTCAGACTTTAGCGCAATAGAGGAAATATTGTCACAATTGTTACAGCTCGAGGAAGACTGATTTGTCGCAGGATTCCATCAACAAGTCAACAATGAAAGAGAAAAATCATGGCATGATAGACATATTAAACAAAAAATGTTTCAAGTGGGAGACTTAGTGTTTCTCTACGAAAAAAAGTTCATGCAACACCCCAGGAAGTTTAGGATGCATTGGTTAGGTCCATATATGATCAGGTATGTGACAAAATCAGGTGTTGTGCAACTATAAACATTGAATGGTGAAGTGTTGGGAGTATCGATGAATGGAAGTTGATTGAAACTCTATAGGGATGATCGACCATCTGCGCACTATTTTTACCTATGCAAGAACCTTTGTACTATAGTAGTGTATTATAGTAGGAAAAGAAAAAGGAAAAAGAAAGAAAGAGTGGAAAAAGAGAAAAAAACAAATAAAGAAAAAACAACAAAAAGTAAATAAGCTTCAGTCAGATTAATTGCGTAGAAGAAGGGAGTGTTGTGCATACAGAAGAAACCGAGCAAAAGAAGTGAATTACATGCAGAAGCATAGACTGTGTAGTAAACGAACAAGTAAGCCAGACAAACTATGTGGATGAGGACATATAAAGACCGTTAAATGGCACTAAAGAGTGGAATTCACTGTTTAAAATCCGTAATGATAGCACAACATGGAGACATGTTGTCATTAGTGGAAAAAACCGATGGAGATCATGACAGCCTGGAAAATTGAGGCAAAAATATAGTGAAGGATTTGGAATTAATGCAACTTTAAAGAAAGTATTAAATGAACAGTATGAAGGGATTTGACAATTAATTCTAGCACCAAGGTGAATATACAACTAACGAAAAGGGGCAAAAAAGTAGTGGAGGGTCGACAAACATTGATTATTGTTATTTGGAGTTGCATGCGAGTAAGAGAAGAGTTGAGATCCATGTTGCAGAGCCTGATAAAAACCACCAAGTCGAAGCAGTTGTCTCTAGTAATTGGATTACAAAGATGGCACCACTAAAGGTAGCAGTTTCCATACTGAAGAAAGCTCGAACAAGAGCAAAAAAAGTAGCACCAAAGGTTGAGGATATTCCAGGAGTGTCATCATCAAAGCCAAGGTTTACTAGGGATTACATTCCACCGAGGAAGGATGATTCTAGTGACACTGCAGAAGGATTCCAAGTATCCATTGGTGACGCCCGACATCCCAGATGGCATCATAATCGATGAGGATATGTTAGGAAAAGTGTCATAGCTTAAATATGTGGACCATGGTATTATAGACACAGTGAAGTTGCATGAAATTGCGCTAGGTGAATACTTGGAACTGAGAATAGATCTAGTGGCGAACTAGGCTATCCCAGTGCCAAAGGTATGGGTCACTGATCCAGATTATTGTCGACACGAAATGAGAGCGGAGATATAATAAATAAATTCACAAAGATATAGCAGATATTCAATAATATAGCACAAATGTATCATAGATGCAACCATAAACACATATATACAATAATGCACGCTTTCTATTAATGAAAGAAATGTATAGAGAATGTAAAAATACAGAGTGAAAGACTCGCTAGAATGGTGGCAACTTATCTCTGAGAAGAGATGTGACGACTACTCGCATTCGCAAGAATATCATTACAATGAGGCTTTAAAGGCCTTTTTACAATAAACAGGAATGCCAAAAACCCTAGACATCCAAAAATCTAACCCTAGGAGATGAAGCGCCAAAAGTCATGTGGGCCCTATTTGGGTAAGTTAGTACATCAACTTCCCGGGTCGTAACTTTTGCATACGATATCCATTTTAGGTGCATGATATCCCGTTGGAAAGGTTTCGTCAGGGAGATTCATTTTGGGGGAAATATCGAAGGAACTTCGATAATTCTCCCCGTTTCCCCAAAAACGTCATTTAGGGCCTCAAAATGGCCCCAAAAGTTAAAAACTGCTAAAAATAGTAAATTACCAAAATTGCCAGAAAACTGTTTTGAGCCAGTTGGAAAAGGTGTGTGGCCACCGATATCCACCTGGATCAATCCTCTCTCCTTAGGAAGCAATGGTATCCATTGCTTTGAGTGTCTGGGGGAGAGGGAAAAACGTTTGTTGAATCTGAATCTTGGTGAGTTGCTTGCCTTGTTGGAGATGTTGCGCTACTCAGTTTGTCGAAGTTTGTCACGAACCTGTTGAGGGTGAGGTTGTTCAACAAGTCGAGCTACATGAGAGGACGATGTACAGAAGAAATAGTTGCTCTGTGTTGCAACCTTGTCGACCTGCTTCTGTTGGATAGAAGGTGCTTGGGGCGAGGCTGTAGTGGTTGAAGTGTCCTTTTGTTCCCCTTTTGAATAGATTGTACAAAAGTTGAATTTTGCAGTATGAGATACTACCTTGCAACACTGTTTAGGTGGAACAATAGTCATAACTACCTCTGGTATTCTGTAGATATGACCCCCTAAAGAAACAATGACACTGCGGGGTCGAGACTCATAAACAACATGGTGTCTCCACATATATGGCTGGCCCAAGAGAACATCGCAGACATCCAGTGGGGCAACATCACATAATACCTCATCCTTGAAGGGTTGGATGTCATATGACAATCGACACTGTTGGCTGACATAAAGATCTCGTTCTTGGCAAAGCCACCCGATGTTGTATGGTTGCGGGTGTGGTGTTGTCGACAGTCCCAACTGTTTGACGACCTCTGCTGAAATGAGGTTCTTCTGGCTTCTGCTATCAAAAATAAAATGAAGTGGGGTCCCCTTCACCCACATCTGTGAATGAAAAAGGCACTCACCTCTTCTGGATCTGTTGGTTCTTTTGGTTGAATTTTTGCGGTCCCAAAAATAGCAGTGGGGTCTTCGTCGATGATCTGTCTTTTACCAACATTTTCAGAATCAGATTTTGAATCAGGGTTCGGCTCCTTGTCTTTGATGTCAACCACTAATGACTATTTTGAGCGATATTCATCGGTGTTGTGCCAGAAGATTTTGTGGAAATCACACCATTTTCTGGTGTCCTTCTTTGTCTTCCCGTGACCCTTATTTTCCTGTGGCTTGGACTATTTTTGGGAGACTATTTGTTAGGGCCATCTTTTTCATACTTTGGTTGTTGCAGATTTGCAGAACCAAACTCTTGTTTGTTCTGGTGCTTAAATTTCAGCTCAATTTTAACAACATATCGATAAGCAGCACCGAGTGATGAGATGTCTAGAAAATCCATTTCAGTTTGGATGTATTTGTGTAGAGCCCCATGGTATTTCAGAACCAAATGTCATTCAGAGTCTTTGATACCCAACTTGGTGCGCAAGGTATGGAAGTTATTGGTGAACTCTGGAACTGCTTGGCCCCTCTCTTTCCGCAGTGTGGTCCATCTCATTTATTGGTCCTCATAGTTTCCAACACGGTAATATTGTTCCTTTAACACATCCACAAAAAATTCCCAAGTAGGCTCGGTCCCATATATTCCAAAATACTCTGTGGAAATTTTCTCCCAGTAAGTTTTGCACCAATTTTTGACATGGGGGAGAGCTTTAAGGAGTGCAGAGGTGATCTTTTCCTTGTCGGAAAAATGGTGAACAAAGAAATAACCGTCTAGTAGATTTAACCATTTGTCTAGGACATCCGCATCTATCTGACCTTCAAATATGGGAATATCAAAATTAACCTGTACCTTGAAAGGAGAGGTTCTTCCAAAGTGGCTGTTTGATGAAGATGTGCCCGTTGCTATTGGCAGGCATTGAATGATGTGGGAAAAATTCTCCATCATTTCATCCCTCTGTCGTGTGAGAGCTTGCTCAAGCAACAGATTTATAGGATCGTCTGCTCTGTCATTTTTCTTTTCTTCCGTCGTGGAGGGTTTCTTGGGCGTGAGAGAGAGATTGTATTCAAGAGAAAAAAGCTCGAGACCCAACTTTCTATACTCGGACCTCGTCGGGGACATGAACTGAAAAAAACGATCAAGAGCAGCCTGCTCTAATACCACTCATCCAGATTATTTTCGGCATGAAATGAGAGCGAAGATATAATAAAGAAATGCACAGAGATATCACATATATTCAATAATATAACATAAATGTATCATAGATGCAACCTTAAACACAGATATACAGTAATACATGATTTCTATTAATGAAAGAAATGTACAGAGACTATAAAAATACAGAGTGAAAGACTCGCTAGAATGGTGGCAGCTTATCTCTGAGAAGAGATGTGACCACTACTCGCATTCACAAGAATATCATTACAATGAGGCTTTGAAGGCATTTTTAAAATAAATAGGAATGCCCAAAACCCTAGACATCCAAAAACCTAACCCTAGGAGATGAAGCGCCAAAAGTCATTTGGGCCTCATTTGGGTAAGTTAGTACATCAACTTCTCGGGGTCGTAACTTTTGCATACGATCTATGTTTTAGGCGCATGATAGCCCGTTGGAAAGGTATCGTCGAGGAGATTAATTTTGTAGGAAATATAGAAGGAGATTACATATTTCTCCCTGTTTTCCAAAAAACATCGTTTAGGGCCTCAAAATGGCCATGGAAGTTAAAACCTGCGAAAAATAGTAAATTACCAAAATTGCCAGAAAATTGTTTTGAGCCAGTTGGAAAAGGTGAGTGGCCATCGATATCCACCTGGATAAGTCATAGGGTTGTAACGATATGGAATACTAAACCGTTTTGATATTCCTCACTTTGGCAGGAGACAAGAGGTGAATGCATGTGTCAAGATGTTAGTAACCTATGTGCACGATGATTACTTATGGCTGGATAAATCAATCTTTATAATTACAGATCTCATTTCCCGAATCATCAGTTTACCAACATAGGGGGAAGGCCCAACCTTGTTTTTTTTAGACAATAAGAATGAAAAGGCTCTATCATAGGTGATGATGAAAAAATGCCATACAGTCATAGGGGTGCGTAGGTTGGACATACCAAGTATATGTGACCCAACAATAAGAATTGTGACACAAGCATTGGTGTGCAAGTTACTCGGGAAATGTAGGAAGGAACAAGTGCCCCCAGGAATGATAGTTGTGGAAGAGAAGTGTGTATAGGGAGTATCGATGAGCTAGGAACCATTTCTACTTAACTAGTTCCTCATCGATTACACAGAAGCACAAGATAGAGGCATGTAATTTCATTATTCTTGGTTGTTAATTTTGATCATGTTCACAATATGGAAAGAACCAAAAGACGTGTAGTTTTTGGGTCTAAGAGGTAAACTGTGTTTAGCCACTAAGTACCATAACTTCTGGTACATGACAAATAAATGAAGATAGATCAACACCAACATTGATTTATTTATGTACAATGAAAGGATTAGGAGGTGTATCCAAACTACACCGCACATTTCACCATGGCTGGTAGAGGCGTACACACCAATTACGCAATTTTGGGTTGACTGTCATCACATCTATATACAAGCAAAGAGAGACCCAAGAGAGGAATGGGTCTAGAAGAAGTACACAATCATAGAGGAAGACATCCAATTGATTATGCAGGATTGGGATCCAGAATGGAAGGTTCCTATGAATTAAACAGAGACAGAGTACCCTGACAATGAAGAAGAAGACCAAAGCAACAGTTAAGGAAATGGACAAGGTGATGACACAAGGGAAACACAAGAGATAGTACCAAATGTATGGGAAAAGAGGAAAGATAAGGGTAATGGGACAACAACATATGCATGGAAGAAGATGAAATCACATAAACAACTAGCTATCTACACTTTAATGAATGATGATATCGATAGGATTGGATACCAAGTGAGGGATATCATAGAAGTGGCAGCTCAACAAATGTCCCTAACATGAATAATTACACTAGAAGGTGAAATAACACTTAACAACATTGAAACAACTATTGGAGGCGACAAGGATAGCACCAGAACAAAGATCTAGTGAAGGACCAACAACAAGTATGACTGGGGAAGCAAGGGATACTACTTCTTACTTGTCAGAGATAAAAGCAGTGCATAGAGTTTTGAAGATCTCGTCGGAGGCTACTGAGTTCCCCACACTAGAAATAAAGGATTAGGTAGGAGTACTAAGTCACCTGGACTTAGTCGTCTCACAGATGCCCATAGAAGCACTACAAGGGTTACAAACATGTATTGCACGGGAAATACAGTTCCATGTAGTGTCAATGTCAAAGGCGTTGGCTAAGGTAATGGCGGATAAGGCATCACTATAGAAGGATTACACGATAGTTGTGAAGGAGAAGGAAAAGGCTGAGAAAAATGAATAGAGGATATTGAATGAGAAGGACGAGACCAAGAAACATGCAGAGAGGATACAACATGATGTGTAGAAACTATATAAGGAGATTCCAGAGGTGTCAATGGTGGTATAAGCCACACTAGAAAAACAAGTTTCCAAAATTAGTGAATTCATTCAAGGATTCCGCAACAAAATCAAAGAGATCGAAGTGCATGCTACACCAGGCACACCACCTAAGGAGAAGGAACAAAGAGAAAAAACAACCATAACCTCAGTGGCAAGAATCAAGAGTTTGGAGGAGGAGTGCACAAAGTTATGTGAAGAAATAACACAACTTTGGAAAAAGTTGGTAGAGGATCTAAATATGAAGGTCGTTGAAGAGATATTAAGGAATGTGTAGGAGAAGGTGTATAATTCCATGGGGAATATAAACATGTTGCCACCATCTAAATGCATAACATCCATCATGGTGAATAGTTAGTCATACATTGAGATAGAAAATCTATGTGAAGAGAAGAAGACGCTCACACAACAATTGGTACCCCTGCAGGATGAAGCACTCAGGGTCATAGGAACATTGGAAGATGCAAAAGACATGGTGAAGAAATCAACAAAAGACAATGAGGAGAAGCTCACAACCCTAACTGCGTAGGTAGTAGAGGATATTTTGGAGAAAGAAGCTAAGGTAAAGAAGGAAGTCACTACAACAAGAGAAACCCTCCAAAACTTCATATAGGCATCGAAGGGAACGACGCAATAGGTGTAAGTTGCTCAGGATGAGCCATATGTGAGTGTTGGGGGCTTGTTGGACAGGCAGTTTGGATAACTAAGTTTAGAAGAGTGTGCGCAAAATTAGAAAAGAGAGAATTTTGTGGGGTCAAAGAAGAAGTCAGAGTAGGAAAAAAAGGAGGAAGGAACGCAGTGGTTCAACATAAAAGAAGGAAAGCAACAGTTCGGCGCCAAAGAAAGAAAAGCAACATGTTGGCGATAAAGAAGGAAAACATATAGGACATATTAGGGTTTTTGGATAAACTATTAGGGTTATGATCCCTAACTCTATGTACAAATATGTAATGGGTTGAGAGAGAAGAGGTGACTGAGAGTGAGAGTTTAGCATGCATATGGTAGACAATCTATGTTTAGGGTTATGGAGAGAGGTTCCATAGATAGGCTTGCACTGCAGAGTGGCTAGGCTAGTCTGAAGATGTGATATGTTGTATATATTGTAAGCATAGTGCGTACACCTGAGGATATTACTACATGAAGATCAATATCGAATCCAACCATTGTGGACATAGCCCAAGGATTGGGTGAACCATGTTAAATTCTGTGTCTGAATGTGTTGGTTTTGATATGGTTGTTCATGGATATTTTTTGGATGCATGGTTAATATAGATTTGTTTATTATATGATTATTG
>JZKD02S2061201.1:35044-50105 GCA_000966675.3 Picea glauca | reverse complement strand
GTTGAGAATTTGAAGTTGTATGAGCCTCCATTGATTGATGATCAAGGAGAGCATGTTCAGATTCCTTCCATAGATGATTTTTCTCCAGAGTATCTAACATAACTGCAGGAAGACATCATCCTTGACAGGAGAATGCGAACTTCAAAACGAGGAAATGTGGAGTGTCTTCGAGCTGGTCTTAAAGGGACAAATCCAAGCAAAGCCAAGTGGATTGAGGTTGGAAGGGTGAGGGAACTTTACCCTCATCTTCACATAGACTGAAAATAGTCTTTTGGAGGTCCAAAAGCTTCCCAATGGGGAGGTGTGATCAGGGGATCAAATTTTGCTCAAAAATTCAAAGTGCTTGGAATTGCTTCAAACCGGACAAGAGCGTAGGCCTCGTCGTTGCGAACCCAACAAAACTCGTTTTGTCTCAAACAGACGTCGGGAGCGAGAGATATTGCAATCTGTTCATAAAGTCAAATAGGCAAAAAAAAATGATGCTGATTGTACAGTTCGTACAGGCTGACGTGGCAGGGCCGTACAGACCGTACGATGATGTGGCAAAGTTTGGTTGGCAGTTGATGTCGAATGATGTTTCGACATGTGTTAGCATATGGTTGGTGGTTTGATTCCACGTGGCCCAGTCAAGGGCTGCCACGTGGCACCTTTATATTGGTTGTTTTAATCAAAATATATTGGAGTCCGTGGGGTTCGACCCTCGGACCTCCCCACCATGTAAAGTCTTCACAACATCCGCCCGATCAATGTACCGCCGATTGTTTCTTAACATATATGTGTGTATTATTACATTTAAGTTCACATATGTTTGTATATGGCGGGAGGTCGGGTCGGGGCTTGGCCCCGGCCCGTGGTTTTGTTTCAAAACATATGACCATAGTATAACATATATGCGCGCAGTTGCAACGGAGTCCGGTCACATTACCATATGACTGTTATGCAAAAGCGCGGGGTTTATGTTTGTACTATGTTAAGCCACGGTTATATGCTTTATGCCATGTGACCCTAACCGGAGCGCGGGGGAGTTAATATAGTTGGAGCGGTTCAACCGTTAAGCCCTTTTTGCCAATACACGCGGTCCTATGACCCATGTGCCCAGGTGCTAGACGGTTAGGGGCTGACGCGCCCTTAACCGTCCTACAGTTTTCACCATTGGCGCGGTTGCGCCCGGTGCTGGTTTTCACGCTATTTATTGCGTGTGTGCCAGGTTCAATTGACAGGGGCGCGTTTTGTAGATGCAGAGATAACAAACTTAAAGGGGGGACTTCCAGGAGGCCTAACTTCTTCGTTTTTCGACCGATTGAGGTGCCGAAAGAGCCCAGATAGGGGTTTTTGGACGCTCTGAAGCCATTGGAGCAGTCAGTTTTTCAGTTTGAGCATTGTAAGACATTTTTTTGAGCACTTTTGAACAATTAATAATAATGATCCATTGGAAGTTGGACCAGGAGATGTAGCCCAAGAGAGGGGTGAACTCATTTATCAATTGTTGTGTTTATGTGCTTATGTTCATTGATTATGATGTTGTCTATGTGTAATTTGCATGAATAATCCCTTAATCTATGTGTTGCAAACTGATCCATTTGCTTTAAACACATAACATTTACATTGCAATAAGTTCAAGTTTTTCAAGTCTTCTTCATTTTTAGATCAGGTTTCTGAATAATTCTTCTTTCTCTGATATGGCTTGTTCACATGATTCGACAATGAGATGTAGGTTCTTAACTTTCTTTTGCCAGCATGCCTTTAATTGTTTGATCCGCTTTGGGGAGGGGATATCCTCTTCTCTTCTTTTCAGATTCGAGTTGTTGATAGCATGTTTGGAAAAAGGGTTCACCATCTGTTCATAGAAATGTTCTTCATTTTTTAAATTCATCTGCAAATGTATGTGCAAATCATTTGCCCTCTTTCGAAAGGAATCTATATTTTGTGATGTTTCCCAGGATTCAATAATTAGTTGCAATATTTTCTTGATGTTCTTCTCTACAACGAATCTACACAATGTGAGGAGGTTGGAGCATCCTTTTAACTTGGCTATAGGGGTAGAAGTCACAGTTTTTTCTAAAGGACTGGAAAACTCTGGGGTATCAATGAAAACCTCCTCCAATTCCTTGACTCGATTGTTCAGTTTGGCATTCTCCGCTTCAATTCCTCCAATGGAATCATCAAGAGCATCATCAGTTACACGGTGAAATCGGGAGATTTGGGATGCCCACATTTTCCTAAATTTAATCTTTGTACTAGATTTGCCTTTCTTATTTGTTATACATATCTCTTTTCAATGATTACACTTTTAGGTTGGTTGTCAAAAACAACGCTCTAGAATACGAAGGACTCATCTTCATCAAAAATGTCGGCCTTGACTATTTCCATTGTGGAACTATGGTGCATCGCGTCCGCGGACGGGTGAAGTTTGTGCATGCGCTCAATTTTAGTTTCAACTGCACGTGCTCACTTTCAATTTCGGGTTCTTCGGCCTGCCCTACAATGTTTTTTCTCTTCTTCATTAGGGGAAGCTTGTGAGAACTATCAATTTTTGTGTGAGGAGGGTTCTTATCTCCTCCTCAGTTTGAATATTTCTGGGTTGCTTTCTTACTGGGGTGGGTCGTTGAAGTGATGCTCCGTGATTTCGTGCTCTTGGGAGTGCTGACTGGGGACTGGGCACTCTTCTCATCGGATATTTTTCCCTGTTGTTTGTATAATTTAGTCGTTCTACGTCGCAATTGTCAGAAGCAGGAGTGTTGTCATCAATGTCTCTGTCTTTCGTCAGACATCTATGGATAAAAGAGATTATAAATCCAACTGATATTAAATGTTCTCAAAAAATCCCATTAGGGTCGAACCCTTTTAGCCTTTCAACATATGTTAGGTTCAAGTTCTTGAAATGGCGTGTGAATTCGTCAATCTTGTTGACGTTTCTGCACACGAATTCCTCAACTTTCTAGGGCAAAGGAAGGAACTATTTTTTTCTCTTGTCATGGAAAAAATGCAACCAATGGTTGTATTGTCTTGCTATTTTTGTAACAAACATCCTGTCCTTGATGTGGCATGGAAAGAAAGCAATATTTTCCTTGGAGTCGAAGACCATTAGTACACTGTAATTTTCCTTTTGTTCAAGTGTCCCCTTCCTGTCCAAAAACTTGGTTGCCTAGCCAGACATCCGGGGAGCATCCTTTCCTAACAATAAATCTTTGAAAATTGAGACAAAGTCATTAAAAACCTCATAAAAAAAATGGGAGGCCTTGTGCCTCCACAAGGCCTGGTACCAGAATGTTACTCGGTCGAATTCATAGTTTATTTTCTTGGACAGAGACAGTTTTGGAAACATACAACAATACACTATTGCGAAAATCAAGTAGGATGACATATAAAATTTATTCAATTCTTTGAATCGTGACAACTAGGAAAAGATTTCAATGGAAATTAGATTCCCCCAATCGAAAATGAATTGTTCCTTGACTGTGATGTACAAAATATAAATAACTATACGGTAAATGCTTGTCGTGGATTCCGGTCCCGTTATTCTTGTAAACAACCAAGCAATTTATTGAAATCGATTTCTAAAGGAACTGACCTGCAAATATGTGATATCTTCAGGAACTGTTGTCGGGTCTTCGAGGAACTCGGGTAAAAGGTCCAACTCGTTATCATGTTTTTCTAGGAACTTCTTGTAGTCTTGTCCTCTAAAGGTCAATGTTGTCTCCGACAATCTTAACATCTTGTAGAAGACCTGAGGCGACAAAGAAATAGGAGAATGTTTTCACAGTGGAATAATTATTTGGATTGAAAAATATTTTTCGGTGCACCAAGAGACCACCTCCTTATAGTTAAAAACCTCAGGGACGCAGCCTGCACGAGCGATTCCAGAGGTCCAAATCACTTTGTTCTGGGTGGAACTGGATGAATAGTAAGAGTATGCCTTGGACCACTGGAAGTTCTGTTCCTCACATCCGAAGATATTCATTGTATCTCCACAGAACTATTGTCGAGATGCTTCCATAAGTTTACAAGAATGTTTGTTTGCTCCAGATGATGTCTGAAATGAAGATTTGGAAGGGATAATACAACCATGCACAAATCTTGGTTCAAATTCCTGTGAATGGGAGATCTCCTCGAGACCTTCACTCATTAATGACAATTTCGACGGATTTTGCATGATGCGTTGTTAGCATTAAAGACTAGTAATTACATACATAGAAGTGCGAACATGGCAGATACGACAATGAGAAATTAAGGATTGGATATTTCCTGAACGAGCCAATGTGATGACCCGTGTTTGAGATGAACAATCAGAAGGGATAATATAACTCTCAGTAGATCATGGTTTAATGTGTATTAATGGGAGATCTCCTCGAGCGTTTCACTCATTAATGACAATGTTGACAGTTCCTGCATGGTAAGTTGTTAGCATGAAAGGTTACTAATTTCATATTAAGAAAGAAGTATGAAGGTCGCGGGGATGAGAAAGAGCAATTAAGAATTGTCTAATTATCGAAAGCGGTCGGGCGAGATTCAAAATAGGGTTACAAGGTATAACTGTTGGAGCTGAGGGTCCGAGGGTCAAATTGTATGTCTCGAATTTTTTGAGTGCAAAACACATAACACGGAAGAGAGCATGATGGGACAGACTAGAGGGAAATTTATATATCGTAGAAGTCTAGGTAATGTTTGCAGGACACATAACAATGGAAGTGAAATGTGAACCTGCCTATCCAAGAACCTGTAATCGAAAAACTGGTTCAATTATGGAGTAGAGAAACGACTGGGCAGATTCATTTTTGCCAATATATTGAAGCTTGTAATATATATCCCATTGCGTGGAAATATCTTTTCTGCATGTCTCTGGGAAGAAAAGAGAAAATAAGAGAAGATAAATTAATTTAAATTTGAGGAGTCGAGCTTCATTTAAATTTCATTGTCTCGTCGAATCTTTTTCTTTTTAATGATGGTTTGTATGGTTGTTGCATGATGGATTGTTAGCATTAAACCTTGGTCGGGCACAGTAAACAATGACTAAGAATTGGAGATTTCATGAACCCGCCAACCCGAGGAATCGCGAAAGAGATTCCATGAAATGGGAAAGTATGGAAAGTGGTTGGACGGGCTTCAGAATTAGGGTGACAATGGTTCCCCATGAGACGTGACTTCCCGAGGGTGAAATTGTATGTCTCAGAACTTGAGTGAAAAATGTGTATCATGCAAGAGGGGATGATATGGGAGTTCGGTGGTCAATTTGTATATGGCAGAGGTGTGGGAGATATCCTCAAGTGTTTCTCTCGTTAATGACATGTTTAAGGTTCATGCATGACGAAGCTTTCCAATTTCATATTTAGAGAAAAGTAGGAAGGTGGCAGGGACATGGAACATCAATTAAGGAATGGCTAATTATCGAAAGCGATTGGTGATGCTTCAAAATAGGGCTAGAAGATACAACCAGTAGAGGTTAGGGCCCGAGGGTCAAATTGCATCTCTCGAGAGTTTTGACCGCAGAATGTGTAACACGGAAGAGGAAATTATGGTGTATTCCTACAGACAAATTGTATATCATGGAACTCCGGGTACTGTTTGCTAGTCGCGGAACATTGGAAACAAAATCCTGAGCCCGCTAGTCCGGGAACCCGCAATCGAAAAAGTGTCTAAGTATGGAACATGGAAACAGTAGGCCGGACTCGATACACAGTAAATGTACAATGTCATGGAGATACATCCAACTTGGGTCTAAGTATTGAAAGGAATGGAGGATGGTCGGGCTCGTGATGGGGCATTCCATCGAACAAATTGTATATCACAGAAGTCTGGGCATTGTTTGCAAGTCGCGAAATATTTGAAACACAATTTTGAGGCCATCAGTCCGGGAACCCGCAATCGAAAAAGTGTCCAAGTATGGAATAGGGAAACGCTGGGCCGGATTTGTTTTCGCTAATATATTGAAATTTGTAATAGCTTTCCCATTACCTGGCAAGATCTTCTCTACATGTTTCTGGACAAGTTCTGTAGGGATGGTTATTCCTCAAGCCTTTTTCTTATTAATGACAATCTTTACAGTTTTTACATCATGGTGTCTTAGCATTAAACCTTTGATGTTGCATATTTGGAAAGAAGTACGAGGATGGTCGGAACATGAAACAATCACTAGGAATTGGAGATTTCGTGAACTCGCCAACACGAGGATCCAAAATAGGGTGACAAATTGGAGGATCAAATTGTAGCGCTAGGAACATTTGAATGCATAATGTGTAACATGGAAGAGGACACGATGTCGGAGTCTGGCAGTCAATTTGTATATAGAGGAGGTTCGGGTGCCAATTGTTTCGTACCAGAGTGTTCAATTGTCACTAGTAAGACCATAATCAATGTATTTTGGGAAGGGCGCGAAGTTAGTGGGGATGGAAGGCAACGATAGATACTTTGAAACATTTGTGAACCTTGATAGAGTGAAGGTTGCGAGTTCGAGGAGTCTGTGGTGGAATTGTAGATCACAAAAGTTTTGAGTGAAAGATGTATATCATGGAAAGAGAAGCAGCAGAGTTCGAAAGGGCCAACCCGACAACCGCGGCCATAAAATTGGCTGAGTATGGAAAGGAACAACAGTCGGTCGAATTCGTCATGTGAGGATATAGATGGATATGAACATATGTCATCCCGCCAACCCTGGAACCTGCGATCATAGAAAGGTGACTAAGTATATAACCACAAAGCGACAATAAACAGGAAGAAGAAAAGGGAAAAAGGGCTAAGTATCTCATAGAACAACATCTACTATTCGTCTATTAATATCAATCTTTTCGAACCCCTGGTCATTCCTCACTAGTAAAACCATAAATTGTAAATCACGAAAATTCTTTGGGTGCAAGATGTATGTGACGAAATAGGGAAAACAAGTGTTGGATAATGAAAACCTGGGACCCGGTGGTTAGATAATTAGCTAAGTATTGAAAGGGACCACATTCGGTCGGGCCCATGGTGTGAGGATATAGATAAAGATAAGCATCTGCCAATCTGCAAATCTAGGAGGCCGTGACCATATAGATGCGACTAAATATAGAACCACAAAGGGATAATAGAGGGCGAGAAAGCATGGAAAATTTAAAGAGAAAGTGTTTATATTTATTCCAATAGTATTCATATTAAGATATATTAAAAGATTATTTCTGGTCCAAATGAAAATCATCTTCCAATTTGTAGGATGTTGTTCGGTTCGCAAATTTCGTTGAAACTCATAGAAATAGAAAGAAATATATATGTATATATATATGTATACACACACACACACATATGACACAACATTTTTTATATGCACAGATATTATCAAATAGAAGAAGCTGCAATATATGCAAAATATTGAACATGAACATGACGTCAACACTTGAGTTGCCTTGTTGTAATAGAGTCATTAATGCATTCTATTTACGGGACCCCGAAGAATCAAAGCAGGATGGGTCCTCCCATTTATTTATTTAAGTATAGGGTGGGCGTCACATAAGTATGGCCTATAACAAATTATTTTTCCATGTAAAATGTAAGGATCGAACAGAGTGGCCTTTATTTAAATCGAAGTGTTGGGCAACCGAAAGAAAAACTTATCATCCATGTTTAACGACACACAAAAAAGTACAAAATAAAATTAAAAACAACACCAGATATTGGAAAACACCATACAAAAAACTCAAATATTCTATATTCAAATAAATTGGGTTACAAAACACAGTTGAGATTATTTTCCATAATGACAACGATTGGGCCCGTCACCAAAAAAAAAAAACAAATATGTACAATAATGAAGCTTGTTGACAATATTTTATAGATTTCAACTTGACCATCAAATGCTTGATTCGTAAAAAACAATGAGTTGAATATCAATTTCGAGTCTTGGACTTCATTGATGTTGTCAACTAGATCTATCCCAAATTTTTGAATAGCTCGTCTCTTCTAGATATTTCATGCCTACATTAGCTGGTTATTCAACATTCCATACTATGCTAAGTGTTAATTTCCCTCTGTCATTGAAAACTTGGGGTTTAAGGTGCCTTCCTTGTAATGTTCCTGATCATTGACATTTGAGACAAATTACAGATGCGATTCAGGCCCACTTCAAAGACGATGGAGTGGTTTTATGTGACATCAGCTTTGGGGGAAACAAATCATGTTAGCCAACAAAAGTTGAGACAAAAAAAAAAAAATCAAGTATGTTGTGACTGCTATTCTCCCTGTATTTGATCATCTGTTTGGTTGAAAAGCTTGCCTGAAGATTTGTATGTTGAACTTATTTGTTTTATTACTGTAAATTGGAAGGGACGTCCAAGACAACTACAACATGTTCCTCTGTTGAAGTGCACAAATTTTTCAGTAGCACATATCTGGAAAGTGTATCAAATGTTGCAGATCACATCAGAATATATCTTTCGTCGTAGGGGTGGTAAACATGGTAGGCCACAAAATGGTCTGGAATGTTCGGAAGTGACCCCAAATATTATTCCATGCCCAGATACACTCAGAAGGAAATTATAAAATTGGAGACCCATGAACGTGAGAAATTGTATGCACGTTTGAATCAACATTATAAAATTACAGAATGTTTTATGCCAAAGTTGTAACAGACTTGATAGAAAACCGGTTTCTATGTCAAAGAGTGTTGAGAGACCTCTGGATGCAGTAACAGACTCGAAATACAATCAACTTTCAATCTCTACTGATACTAATGTCAAGTGCAAGAAGTCGTGAGCGCAGGCTCCAGGTAGTTTCACCTTTAGGCATCCACACTGGCGGTGACCCCAGGCTCTAGATAGTTTTGGCTTCAGACATTGACATTGGTGGTGGAAATGGGAACAATGTTATTGAATGCACTGCGGCAATGCGATGAACAAGCAAGGATTTCATTGTCAAAGAACTTAGACTGCAGGAGTGTCATACCTGCAAATAACATCGACTTTAGTGTTTCTTTGTCACGACAACCACAATGTTGCTTTGAGTCCATAAATCCTTGGACATTGGGTGTCCTCTCCGATAATGAGCTTGACATTAGGCACATGCCAAGCATCTATTATCTGACATTGTAGTGTTAATGCAATTTCCATAGTGGATGATGGATCAATTGAAATGGCACAAGCAATATTAATTGTGTGATTAATAACATCCTTGAAGTATGTGAATCCTAAACAATGCCTAAAACTTTTCAAACAATCATGTGTTCAAAAAATACAATGTTCTATATTTTAAAAAATAAGAAATTGTAGGTGGAAAAATCTTTGGATACATCACTACATTAAGGTCTCTTCTAAAGAATGAAATAAAATGATTACATGAAGGTGGTAGTAAAAGGTGATTTTCAGAAACCAAATCATTACTTGAACAAGCGAAACTTCTTGCAGAAGGTGGTAGTATAAAGTAATCCTCAGAAAGTGTTGCAAAGTTCATAATCCAGAATTCCTTCCCATTAAATTTTCCAAGTTACATGTCAATGCACGCATTAGAAAGTTTTGAGAGCGTCGTTCGCTGGTTATATACCCACCTTCAAGTAGGAGGAGAATATTTGTGCAAAGAGAGGCAAGCTCATCGACCCAGATGCATCCATATCATAGGAATAGTAAAAAATATTGTGTAGTGGCGATAGAAATTTGATTGTATGTGGAGTCTATTACTACATACAGAGGAAAGTGAACAAACTTTGACAAAGAATATGACCTTATGTCAAGTCTGTTACCACACCCAGAAGTAGCTCATAAAACTTTGAAATAGAAACTGTTGTAATTTTAGGATGTCGATTCAACCACCCATACAGTTTCTCATACTCGTGACGTTCCAAATTTATAATTTCCTTCTGAATATATTCAGGAATGGAGTAATATTTTGCACCATTTCTGAATATTATAGACCATTTTGAAAGCCACAGTATGTGTGACTCCTCTGACGAAAGATAAATTCTTGTGTGGTCTGCAAAATTTGATACACTTTCCAAATCTGTCTTGTTGTAAAAAACTATATACTTCAACGAAGGAGAATTTTGCAGGTGACTTGAAAGTCTCTTCCAAATCCTAGTAAGAAAACAAAGAAGATCAACACACAAATCTTCAGGCGGCCCTTTCAACCATGAAAAGCATCGAATACAGGGACAACACCAATCACAAGACACTTTTTTTTTGTCTAAGTTTTTGTTGGCTAACAGAGTTTTTTTTCGCTCAGAGATGGCAGCACATAAAACCATTCCCTCGTCTTTCAATTGGGCCTGAATGGCATCTCTAAGTTGTCTCACATGTCCATGACCAGGAACATTAAAACGAAGACACCTTAAATCCTAACTCTTTGATGATAGAGAGAAATGGGAATAAGTATTTAAAATCAAGGCTGGAGGATGATAGTACAATCTTCTGTAGATTTTGGATTAATTCATTTTAATGGCGGATGCCCTCGATATTTACGCTTATTAATTCCAATATTTTTGAATATGTGTGTTGAATAGTCACCAATAGAACGAGTTAACATTCCCATATGCAAGCAGATTCTCAAATATGACAACCTGTAACATATGCACATCATTAAAGAGGGACATGGCGTCAAAACCTCTGGCGATGACACATTCATGGATGGCAGTGTGGTGGTACAATATTTCACTGTTACTATGATGATGCCTTTAAAAAACTAAAATAGCCAACACTTTTTGCAAATTCAAGATGGATGCAATTTTTTTTTATCAGATCCCATAATATTCACCTATTTATTCATTTTAATGGGAGATGTCCTCGAGATTTTCGCTTATTAAAGCCAATATTTTCGAACCTATCTGGTCGGTTGTCATTATTAAAATCATAATTAATGTGCATTTGGAAGAGCGGAATGTATTGGGGATGGAGGGCAGCGAAAAATGATTTTAACTTTTCTGAACCTGGGAGTGCGTGAACCCGCGAAACTTTGAAGACTCGACTAAGTATGGAAAGGCAAGTAGAACAAACAGAGTCATCATAGGTAGAGGAAGGCTTACGAGTTCAAGGATTTCGGGGTCGAATTGCAGAGCACAGAATTTTTGTGTGCAAGATGTATAGCCCGAACACGGGTTTCCAAAGTTCGATAACACCTATCTGCGAACCCGCATTCATAAAATTGGCTAAGTATGCAAATGAACGATGTTCGGTTGGACTCGTGATGTGAAGATATAAATGGAGATGAATATTTTTCAATTCGCCACACTGGGAACCCGCAAGCACATAAACATGACAAAAGTATAGAACCAGAAATGCAAAATAGAGGGTAAGAACAAAAGGGGAAAACAAGCAACTTTAGAAGAAATTGGCTAAGTATGCAAACTAACGATGGTCAGTCGGACTAGTGATGTAAATATATAGATGGAGATGATGATTTGTCAATTGGCCACCCCGGGAACTCGCGACCACAGAAACATAAAAAACTATAGAACCAGAAACACATAATAGAGGGGAAGAACAAAAAGGAAAAACAAGCAAGTTTACAAGAGGAAAAAGAAAGGGAGAAAAGAAATTTATTGCTCACACAACAACACTTAGTCTCATAAATATGAAACCATAGAAAGACATTAACTATGGGAAAAACATCGCCAGCTATGAAATATAGTTGGAGCCTGACAAACTCTGGTTCAAGCCATAAGAGATGTTGTTTACATCCATTGCAAAATTGTGCATATCATTTTATCTTAATAGTATTTTCTGGGGAGCCAATTGTAAAACCATGTAACAATAGATCCAACTGAAAAAGGCCCAACTGCAACTGGAGGACCTCAACCCTGCAAATTTGAATCAAACAACACTAAGAAACATCTAGCGAACCAAGAAGAAAGCACCACGCAGCTGGCCAGGAATGTCGGTGAAGAACAATATTGGCCAAATTCACTGCACACAAAATTGTATCAAAAAATTTGGAGGAAAATGTATTGTAACACATCTATTAACCAAATATTTTAGGCTATGAGACCTGCCAGGTAAACATTCAAATCTTTCAGGATTGTCCATAGGCCTGCCACTGTGCAAGCAATTAAGAAATGTGTGGTTTTCATGACAGGTATTTTTCAATACTGGGAGAGATCAAAATCCTCTTGCAACCCATATTTGTATGTGATTACTATGACCAGAGAATCAAGACTGTAATGTTGTCTTCGTCTCATTCCTGATTTCTAATGTTCGACACAGAACCTACCTCCATCACAGCCACAATGACGCACAGGAAAATGAAATCATATTTTCTCCTCACATACAAAGATGTCATGCAAGAGGATTTCGACTCAGGCATCCCTAGTGGTCAAATTTCTCACCTGCAAAATGCAAATAGCAAGTGAATATAAACATGACACCCAAACCCGCCCGTCAACGGGGAACGACAAAAGGCCAATATTCGACATAGAACCTACCTCCAACACATCCATAGTGACGCATAGGAAAACACAATCGTATTTTCCACTCACATACAAAGATGTTTTGCAAGAGGATTTCGACTCAGGCATCCCCAGTAGTCAAATTTTCCACCTACAAACTGCAAATAGAAAGCAAAGCTAAACACGACACCCATACCCATGGAACGACATAAGGGCAGTTGCAATCGTGGTTGCAAAATCCCAAGCGTGCAAATTGCAACAAGACAAACAGGCAAACAAGAACAACAAGAAATGACAAATAAGAAATCAGTGAACAAGAAAGAAGCAAGCATGAACCAGTGAACCAACAATGTCGCTGAAGAACAATATTGCCCATATTCACTGCAGAGAAAATTGCATATAAAAAAAATTAAGAAAATATATTGTAACAGGCCTACTAAGTAAACATTTAAGGTTGTCAGGCCTATTAAGTAAACTTTTAAGTCTGTTAGAACTGCTCTGTAAACATTTAAGAAAGAATGCAATGTGGCAGGTCTCTTGCGTATGAAAAAACATTTATTATATCATTTTATAACAATAAAAAAAAATTAGTAACAATAGTTCAAACAATAGAGGCTATGTAAAAAATAAATATATTCAAAAGGACAAACTAATATGAAGTCAACTAATAAAAAACTGACTCTCTATCTTCAAAACTTTGGATATCCAAACATTTCAAGAAAAAAATGAAAACTCAGAAAGACCATATATGATCAAAAACTTTGGATATGCTAACATATCAAACATTGGGAATAGTGAAGCTGGCAATAAGACCTCCAATATGTTACCCAATCAGATCATGACATATATGGTATTTTTTATTATATAAAAATCAATATTTTTAGTTCCCTAGTTCCAACAATAGATATTGTGCAAATATTTTTAGTCAAAGGAAAAACTATTATGAAGTCAATGAATCATCGATCGCTATAGTCCCTTTACGCCTTTGGTAAGGACTAATAACGTTATTACTAGTACTAATAGTATTATTTATGTATTATTAATAATAGTGTAGTATTAAAAGGTTATTATAGATAGTATTATAACTTGTTTACATTATTCATCTTAAAGTTAAGTATTATTATAATGGGTTAAAGTAAATAATCTATGAAAATAAAAAGATAAAAGGCAACAAAGCAACACACTAAAAGCTAAAAGAAAGGAGCCCTAAACAATGAAAGTTGAGAAAAGTAAAGGGAAGGAACAAATCAAAAAGAGAAAACAAATCTCTAGACATAACAAGGAAGAAAGCATAAGAAAAATAGAGAGAGATCTAGAAATAACCAAAGACCAAGAAAGAGAGAGTAACCTAATGGGGACAAAGAGGAAGCAAGCACAACAATACAAAAATGAGAAAGAAAGAGAAGAGAGCTTACCGATTTCTTCTATTGTGGATCAACAAAATCCATCTCTCACTTATTTCCAACCCTCCATATTTGTTGAGGTTGTCAGGGTGTTTGATGATTTCTATGGCTTCTTTGATTCTACGCTTGAAATAGTGGTCTTCTTTTGCAAGGATTTTGGTGTCTTCCAAGAACATATGATGTTTGGTGCTATTGGAATGTTCTCTTAATGCTAATGTACGTATTTGTTCCCTCCTTATAATAGATTCATTTTATTTAATCATGACTTTAAAATATCATCTTGTTTCTCCGATATAGCATTTTTTGCATGAGCATTCAACCTTATAAGTTCCTTTATACTAGCACTGGTCAGATTTGTCTTTTACTGATCTCATCTTTTGCCTCATGGTTTCTACTGGCTTGAAATAGGTCGTGATCTCTTTCTTCCTTAATACTTTTTAAATCCTATTAGTGACTCCTTTAATGTAAGGGAGGTGAGCTATATTTCCAAGTTGACTATCTATGGAATGTGACTCTCCTCTTTCCTTTTCCATGGCTCTTCTTATTGCTCTTATGATGTCCTTATTCTTGTATCCTATACTACTGAAAACCTTGGTAAGGTGATCTTTCTCTTGTTCTAGGTGTTCTTCATCAGATATTCTAATAGCCTGCATGGCTAGAGTATTTAGGACTCTAATTTTGTGAGTGGGATGGTGATGAGAACTTGCATGTAGATAGCTTTTAGTATGTGTTTTCTTCCTATAAACTTGATGGCCAAGAAGTCCATCTTGTTTTTTGTGAATCAACACATCCAAAAATGGAATTCTATTGTCCTCTTCTAGTTCCATTGTTAACTTGATGTCCTCGAATTGGCTATTAAGGTGTTCAAGGAATTTGTTAATTTATTCTTTCCCATGAGGCCATATCACATTGGTGTCATCAACAAAACACTTCCATATTTTTGGCTTCAACGTGTATGTGTCCAACACTCTCTTTTCAAAAAAATTCATGAAAAAATTTGCTACAATGGGGGACAAAGGGGACCCCATTGCTATGCCACTAGTTTGTTCATAGAATACTCCTTGGAAGTTGAAGAAGGTTGATCGAATGAAAACTTCTGCTAGTTTAGAGGTTTGAGGATCAGTGCTCTCCTTGATAATTTGGATAGCTTCATCAAGGGGTATTTTTGTGAAGAGAGAAAACACATCAAATTTGATGATGATATCACCAGGTTCCACTTTTTCATTCTTTATGATTCTTATGAAGTTAGAGGAATATTTGATGAATGATTCTGTGTTGCCAACTAAGGGGCCTAGAATATTTTCCACATATTTTGCTAGTTGATAGC
>JZKD02S2061201.1:12089-34994 GCA_000966675.3 Picea glauca | reverse complement strand
ATAATTTGGATAGCTTCATCAAGGGGTATTTTTGTGAAGAGAGAAAACACATCAAAGTTGATGATGCTATCACCAGGTTCCACTTTTTCATTCTTTATGAATCTTATGAAGTCGGAGGAATCTTTGATGAATGATTTTGTGTTGCCAACTAAGGGGCCTAGAATATTTTCCACATATTTTGTTAGTTGATAGTTGAGAGATGTAATTGTGTTAACAATTGGTCTAAGGGGGATTCCTTCTTTATGGATCTTTCAAAGACCATAAATTCTTGGAGTTATCTCACAGCTCGGAAGCAAATGCTTCTTGGTTAATTCGTCTAAATTGGAATATTTTATAAACTTTTTGACCTCCTTAGTTATTCTATCTATCAGGTTGCTGGCAAGTTTCCTGTAGTTGCCACTCATGGTGAGGTGCTCTATCATTTTTGTTTTATAGTATTCACTATTCATAATCACTGTGGAACCACCTTTATCTACTTTTAGGATCACAAGATCTGGGTTGCTTCTCAAGCTTTTTAGGGCAAGGTATTCTTGTTTATTTATGTTTTTCTTTGGAGGCTTCGCTCTTCTCAAAATTACAACACAATATTGTATAATACTTTCCTTTTCTTCTTCTTCCAATGATTGAATCCCCTATTATATGCTATATATTATGTTGTCAATCGGGATACTCCATGGGAAAAGTGCAAATTTGAATCCTTTCTTCAAAAAACTTATTTCAGCTTCCTCTAGTTGGTGAGAGGATAGGTTGACAACTTTTCTCATGTTGTTGTTATTTGAAAATGCATCAGCATTCGAAGTCATGTCGTTTGAATTCACTTCCCTATTGAAAATTGTTTTGTTGCTAATTGACAATGCATCACCATTTGAAGATGTGTCCCTATTCACAATCGCGTTGCTGCTATTTGACAATGAATCACCAATTGAAGTCGTGTTGATTGAAGTCATGTCCTCATTCGAATTCGCTCCATTTACTATGAATCTACCACATGGATTCACAACAATGTTTCTTAAATTCCTATTGTTCCTACCATATGAATTCTCATTATGTCTCCTAATTTGATTGGTTTTGTCCTAATGATGGATCTGATTGGTGATATGAAACATTGACTACTAAAAAATGAACACTATGAATTTTACGAACAATCTTAACAACAACTCTTCTCTTTTCATTTAATTGCATTTCTTAAGAATGAGAAGGTTGTTATATCTAGGCATGGGAATGTTGGGAATGCAAGAGAATACAATTGTTGGAATGAATATGCATTAGAAAGCATATTGAGAAATATCATGTGGCAAAGTGCATATAAATATGAATGAATATCTAGAATGTTGCATAAGAATTAAGGTCATTGTGTTGTTATATATGCCAGGAGTGGGTAAATGTGATTAATTGAGATCATTGGTGATTATGTAATAAAAAATGGTTGAAACATGGTTGAAGAATTTGATGATATTGTTGCATATAATAGTCATCCTTTTGAAGAAAGGATAAGATCAAGAGGTTGGTGAAAATATTGTGAGCCTCCATAGGACACCAACTAATTAGGTAACACCAGAGATGAGGATGGAAGCCATACATGGATGAAGTTTAGTTATGCTATATTGCATATGTGTTGAAGGAATTGGGTAAGAATTCCTTCAGTCATGAATTGATATCATAAGTTGATAAGTCTATGTTGTTGAATGCATTTGTGTGAAAGATACACAGGTATGCATGGTAGAGGTAGAAAACCTTAGGAAAGATTATTCGAAAATCAATTATCCATTTGTTTGAATAGAATGTCATGTCTTATTGTGTTGGTTATGAACTAATAACCAAGGCAAGTCAAGATTTATGATCAATGTTCCTAAAATGGATGTCATATGAGATAGTCATGAGAAAATCCATAGTGATGTTGGATATGGAAAGGCTATAGCGCTACACAAGTGTCCAATGGTCTCCCTAATTGTATCGGTGTCCTTCATTATAACCTTCTTGACAACACTGAGAGCACCATAAAATGGGAAGGGTTTTAAGAGGGACAACATAGTAGAGAAAGGAAATGCCTTCTAGTACACCTGAGAAACTATTTAGCAGAGAAAGGGTATATTCATGGTGTTGTGTTGGGCTAAAGAGGAAAGTTTCCAGATCGTTGAGAAAGTATTGAGGAGGTGGTTGGATGATGTGTCGAAGCATTGGTTAAACCTTCAAACTCGTCATGTTGAAATACATGACATATAAATAATATATTCTTGAATCAATGCAATGATGCATTGAATAGATGTGCATGAATAGATTATGTAAGTGTGAAAGTTGTGGTTATGCACACATACATGTTGGCATATATCCTTGAATGCATTGTGTGAATATGAGCTTGTGTTACGTTTCATTGCAATTAATATGATTGCAGCTGAAATGATGGAATTATTTATAAACTCACGATTTTTGATATCATTTCAGGACCTATTATGATGCTACAATGAAATAATGGTACACCAAATTAGTAATATCTTGATGGACTACATGAAATCTTTGTCATGAGAACATAGTTATAATGATGATTGGTGAAAGATGGACTACATGAAATCTTTGTCATGAGAACATAGTTATAATGATGATTGGTGAAAGATGGAAATCATGGGAAGAAGGAAATTGTGATGAGACTAGAACCATGTGTTTACCACAAGTTATTAATTGATTAGAGGGTGTCAATGGATGCCTGGTAGTAAGTTGGTGCTCTTATTGCACATGAAAACCTTGGCAAGTTGTATAGCCCGAGGGACTTGTTGACTCAAAAATTTGTCACCTACTATAAAATCTCACAAACAATTGCAAAGCATATATATATATATATATATATAAAATAGATGAGGTCCCCTAGGAAAAATATTGAAACAATAAATTTTTGGCATCATACTTTCATTCAACATATCTGCATATATCAATTTCAGTTCAGGGGGAACAAAATTATAATGTGAATGACATTTGGTAGTCTATGACGATATTCATTTCTATTTCAGTTTTCCTCTCAGAATATGGTATGGTATGACATGACATTTGACAATTTATATCAAGATTAATACCGATGATTCTCTTATTTACCTATGGTTTGAAGGCATATGTTGGGATCAAGTTCAAAAGACTTGATTGCATACATGACATGATAAAGTTTGCTACATTATATTCAAATGAATGTTAAGTTTGTGTGAAAGCGATATGGCATATTTTCACCTAGGAATATGAGACACCATGTGATACTATGGTTACGATATTTCATTATGATATACCATGTAATGACAAAGAGTTTCAAAAGTTGTGTTTGCTATATGATCATGATAAAATGGTTGGTTTTCTTAACAAGCGTATGCAGATCATAATTTTCTATGGGCATGAAGGATGTGGTAAGTAACATTAAATAGTACTTGATTATGTGTGACATACTCAGCAATGCAGAATGGTATAATGGTAAAGGTTGTATTTTGAATATCATTACAAGGTTATGACTTTTTCTATGATCATGATATACCATGGTTTTGATTATAACCATACTAATCGGGCTTAAATTTCTATTTGATAATGAGCATGGTAATGGCTCGAAGAAATTGGATATAATATGAGTTATGGTATCGAACACTTGCTTTTGATGTATGCTATGAATCGTTGTTTAATAGCTCGTGCATTGAATATTAGATATAAGTAAGGTTATGATGATATAATTTTGATGTTTGAAAGGTTATAAGTATTGATGGTTTCTGTTTGAGATGGAAAGCATAGCATAAACTTTGACTTGATATTTTTCATTCCTTAAAAGGCATATGTATATTAAAGTTTGGGATCTTAAACCTTTCATAAACCTTGATTTATGAATTAAATATAACATATCACATATATGGCAATGAGGCATGGGTTTTGATAAATGGTCGATTCAATGAAAACTTAGTCATTTGGGATATCAACGAGTTGGCCATGCATTTAAGTGTTGAGAATGTGTATTAATACCATCAAACTCGTACATATCACTTGGTTCATCAAACTCGTACATATCACTTGGTTCTTGTTTGGCTTTCCTCGTTTATTTGATGGTTGTCAAGAGTGTGGTTTCCATTGAGTTTTGGATACAGAGGACTCTTGTTCATGTGCATCTGCAAAGTTGGTGCAACTGCTCAAATTCAAGCAAGTCTAAAAATAATTTTTCTTCCATCCAATACCTACATCTAAACAGTTTGGAGAAAGCATTTATATTGCAATTTTTTTCTTAAATGGATTAGTTGGGCTCTATTTAGCTGGTTGTTGTAAAAGAGTATTTTTCTTCTATCTTATGTCAAATATCTCAATGAAATATATAAGAAATGTTTGAAGTTGTTGTTACAAAGAGTTTGATGTTGTTTTGGTAGCCAGAATTGTTGTGGGTATGAATTTTTTATACCAATTGTTGTCATTATTACATCATATCATTTTCCATGCTCATTTAATCACTCTTGAAGAGTTTGAATGTCAGTTTTTAAAGTAGTAGGCCAAATAAAAAATGGTTGTGACCCATACTCCATATTTAGAAGTGCGACGTGTGTTCTATTTCATAATTGATTTAAAATTTTGAGAACAAATTTGTATTGAATCTTGATTATATTGGTGTTTGCCTCAGCTCATATTGATCATTTTCAATCCTCATGCATTTTCCTCTATTGAATAATTATGACCAGCAACAACCTTATTCCTATACTCATGGTTAGAATCTCATTACTTATTTTCAATATGGTTATTTAAAAGAGACAAGAACATTTTTTAGTTCTGGTCAAAATTTCATTATATACTTGAGTGACTTGGAATCTATTTGGGATTGCCCTCATAGTCTTCATTATGTAGCAGCATACTTTGTTTATTATATGTTTCTAAAACCCACAGTTTAAAAAAAAATAACGAGTCAACATATGTTTTGACACGTACGCGAGGATGGGAGATGAACACTAGTCAATAATACATAATAGTGAATGCATATATATGACATAAGGAGTATCATGAGTGTATTACTTGGAATTTCTAAAAAAGAACAAGTCATTAAAATGACTTCTTGCATAGGTATTCATACACATACTAAGCATATTTTTTACCATAAATATCAAAGGCATATAATGGAAGTAAAGGGATAAAAAAAAAACATTTTTACATGAAATTGTACATATTAACCCCTCATTTAAATCACTTCTCATAGGTTTTTTCCCCAACATCATTTATCTCGATTGTTCATAATTTCATTTTCATATATTTGTCATTGTTTCCTTGTTCATGTTTCTAAATGCAATGAGTTGTTCATATACAATAGGTATTGAGATAATTATGAACAAAAGGAATTCATTGTGAAAAATATGAGTTTGGGTTTCCTTTGTGTTGTTTACATTTTTTACTTTCATTTTTCCCCTTTTACTTGATTTATTATGTTATTAGATAGAACCTTACTAAACCATATTTAACAAATTTTGCAATGAATGGTTATCTTACTGTGAAGATTTTTAACTGACTGAAATTGCATTGTTTTTATTACTTTTAGATAAAAGAAGTAAGGAAAACAATAGAGGTAACAAAAGAGGAAAGACTAAAAGACAAATATGTTTTGGAAACAAGGGAGGCATAAGAATATCATATTTTACATCCACTTTAATGCAAGTTCCGATAAATTCAATAAGTTGGTTCAAAACAATAAGCTAAACCTCAGTGGGAACCTCAAAGATAGACACTATTGGTTGAGAAAACATCCTAAACTTTGTTAATGACAGTTTATTTTGAAGACTTTATACTTACAGTTGACATATGATATTAATTATGGGAACCTTTAATATCATATTGCTTTTGGGAGGTACAAGTGTGATGACTTGGATTTGATTTGATAAATGTTTTATTGATTTATGGTTGCTTCCATATACACATATATTTTGATATTATTCGGGAGTCATAAGGTAAATCTTTTAAAATGAAAATAAAAGAAACTAGTGGGGTCTCACTTATTAATTATTATTTATTATTATTTACCCTTCTCATAAATAAAGTTGTCCTAACTTAACTAAAATTATTTAACTTTATAAAAAGAGGTAGTTGAACCTCTTGAACTATTTTTTGAAGAATAAAAGGATGAGAGAAAGAACAAAGAAGACATGAGGAAATATAGAGAGATACTTATGATAAGATTTACACTTTCCTCAAGTGAGATTACTCATTCATTCATTCATTTATGAATTTCTTCATAACTAAGTTATATTGTTGATAGCAATGTTACTCTAAAGGTGGTAAAAATAAAGGACTGGGAAGCACAAACTTTTGGCATGCTCCAAAAGTCATTCATTCATCATGATAGTCTGTTTGGTCTTAATTAGAATTTATGAATTAAGTTTCAGTGTTGATTGATGTTATTTTGCAGAATCAAGACCATAATGCCCTTGTAGCTTGGATTGATTTAGTTTATTTTTAGTCTTGGTCTTTTCCTTTGAGACTCCAGTTGTCTTTGTATGATTTAAAATTACATCTTAGACTTCTAAGTCTAATTCTGGTCCAAACTCTCACATGGGTTTGTAAAGAGAAACTTGGTTGTAACTCAGAAAAGATATCAATAAAATCATTTTATGATTTCTTCTCAATTTGAGACATGTCGTGTACTAAATTTTCAGATGTATGTTATCTTGTATTTATTTATTCTACTATTATAAACTTCATTTACAAACACTTTTTCTATTTATTTAAATTTGTATAGAAAAAACATACAAATTTCATAATAGCATCAGGCCCAAGAACTTATTTATTGAGGGTTGATTGATAATTTTGAACATGTTATAAGCTCAAGGTGATAATCCCTCCTATCTCACCTATCCTAGTGAGATTTAAAAATGTTTGAGAGAGGATATAGCCATTCCCCACTTCAATGGGACTATTTAGTAGAGAAGGAGATCATTGAGCTTGGAAATGTGAATGTGGCAAGAAATATGCAACTTAAATGAATATGCTATGAGAGATTCATGTGACACAATGGATGGATTACGTGTTGAAATATTGTAACTTCGAAGAATATTCTACCTGAGAGAGAGTTGAATAATTTTTTTATATTATATTTAATTAGTCCCTATTGTGCCTTAGTAAAAGTTGGCCTTATTGTGCCTTGACAGTTAATTGTAAATTAAGAGGATAAAGTGATAGGTCGGACCAGAACTAATTATAGGTTGACCAGACCACTATTTATAAGAGAGATTAGTGACTCATTTGAAAACACTCACCACACTAGCTCTACAACTATGAAGAAGTGTGCAAGTATTGGAGGAACTACTACTGCAACTGGGGGTGATGTCAAGGAGAGTTTTGGTCTATCTCTTGGTATTTCTTGGTTAAGTGGTGCGCTATTTTCCTATTGAAGGAGTAGAGGAGGATATTCTATAACTTCGAAGAATATTCTACTTGAGAGGGATTTGAATAATATTATTATATTATATTTAATTAGGCCCTATTGTGCCTTAGTAAAAGTTGTCCCTATTGCACCTTGATAGTTAATTGTAAATTAAGAGGGTAAAGTGACAGGTCCTCCCATAGCTAATTATAGGTTGGCCATACCACTATTTATAAGAGAGGATAGTGCCTCATTTGGAATATACACACACTCAGCTCTGCAGTGCGCAAGTCTTTGAGGAGAACCTACTGCAACTGGGGGTGATGTCAAGGAGGGGTTTTGGTCTATCTCTTGGTATTTATTGGTTAAGTGGTGCAATACTCTTCCTAGTGAAGGTATAGAGGAGGATCTTTTATTCATTCTTTGATCTATCTATATTGAGGAAGTTTTTGCTAGGTTTTCTCCCACATGAGGGTTTCCCAAGATAATCTGTGTGTCTCTATTATTTATGTGACTGTCTCTCTTTTAGTGATATTATTTATGCATCTAATGTGCTAAATGATTATAATAATAAAGAATAATCGTAACTGCTAGATGTATAAGTAAAAAAATTCAACATGGTATCATAGCAGGCATGAAAGAGACCAATTCATGGTTTATAAGAAGTGGATAACTTCAACACACCCTCTCCAAGATTCACTTTTAGTATTACAGCTGCTGCAAAATTAAGGTTTTTGCATAAACCTTAAGTGTGAAATTTTCATTGTTTGAGGAGGACATTGGAGGAAGTAACCACACTAGGAACTCGCCCTAGGAGGATGCATCTAGTCCCTGGATCAGAATTCTGAAACTTGAAGTTTGAGAAATTAGGGTTTCATCATCAAACCCTAAGTTGCAGTTGTAGTTGCAATATTTGTTGCAATATCAGTTGCAGTTGCAGTGCCAGTTCCTTCATGCTAGTTATTGCACCAGTTGCAGTGAAAGTTTTTGTGAAGTGTTGGGACTGGTTTTTATTGTCCTAGTGCGTTTTACCCTGTCAAATCTCTAGCTAACTTTAAGTTACAAGTTGAAGCACCTTTGAAGTTTTTAACATTTTTTAATTATTTCCAATGTCATGATATGGTGCCACTACTTGCCGATGTTGTCAGAGGTATGTACTTACATATGTTTAAACTGTATCATTATTTGAAAGGGTATTTGTAGGAGAAAGGATCTTTTTTTCTAAACAACAATCATAGATCCAAAGGGATCTCAGATCCAACACATTCAGAGGAACTATGCACCTCGGGTTTGATTACTTTGATATGCCTCTACGTGTTATGGTATTATTGTAATCTTATGAATATCCAAGTTTCATTTTGATATGTTGAAGTTATCATACTCACCATTGGTCAAAATTTAATTCAAAGTATTAGAATGATTAAAGTTGAGATTATAGAGTTTATTCCCTAACTCATATTTCTGTCAAGATAACATATTTTCTTAGTACAGAGGACAGGTTGAAGAAAGTACTTATCATCAATAGTGAAGGAGACTCGGAAGAAAAGCAACACACTCATCCTTGAGGACAAGACTCCATGTTCCAAGTTTTATTGATTAAATTGATAAGATTCAAATTTACACATATCAAGTTTGATAACTGCTAAACGTTATAGTTGTGATATCAATCTTTGAAAAGTTTTATTATTGAATACTTGGTAGCATGTGAGCACTATTGAGATAAATGCTTATTGTAATCATTTACTAGATATAACTAACATCTCCTTTAGGAGAAACTTCTTGTTTTGTTTACAGGTTACCATGGAGGAATTATTGATCACAACACTAGAAGAGTGTTTCTCTCATTTCTTATTATTGTATTTCTTACTTTTTACCCTTGTTTCAGGCAAGTCACAAGTGATAGCTCTAAAGGAGATATTGTGACGATTTTTCTTGCTATTGTTTTTTTTATTATTATAAAGAGTATCATTTTTGTCTGTTGTTTCTCCCTTGTTGTTCTTATTTCGGGCAGGTCACAGGTGATAACCCTGAGGAAGCTATAGTGACGGTTGCAGAAGGAAACATATTAGATGAGACATGGAGCAGACTATCCAAGTTGTGTACATGATCATATACATCCATGTACCAAAGAAGATGAAGAAGAAGATACTTTTGAGATACAAAATATCTCATATGGAGATTGATTGTAAGGAGAAGAAGTCTCCAAAGATGACTTAACATTAGAATAAAACTCACAGTAGACTTGGTCAATGGATATAGAAGCCACCTTGACAGGAAGCAAAATTCATTTGAATTTTGACTCAGCTTTTCATATTAAGAATTGGTATTCAACACCAAGTATATCATGCAAAGACTATGAAGTTTTTGTAGACTCAGAATAAATCAAGACTCGAAGTAAGCCTAATCTCAGAAATGATCAAATGGAAAAAAAGAGACATCTTCCAAGACTGACAGACATATGCCATGAGTTGAGAAGACTAGATCATAGCTTCAGAGACCTCTAGGAGACATGAAATATCCTGAGAAGATTCCCTTGTTTCAATGATAGAGGAGGAAGCCAGTTAGAAGGACTATGATATGGATTTTTCCTTAAGACCAGAAGGGAAGTCAATGGTGACTTCCAAGATTGATCTAACAGATCAAGTATGTTGCAGATAACAATATAAATATGTAAAAAGTATGATTTATGTCTAGAGGATTCTCTCAGCAAGAGGGAGAAGACTACGACGAGACACTTGCTCCAGTAATCAGAAGAAGTATATATAGAACAAACATGATTCATTAAAAGAAGCCGACACAATATGAGCTTCAGAGGGAGAAGGTATGAAAATCCTTGTATTTGAGATTTAGTTATCTCCAGTGTCATTTGTTGTAGTACATGAGTTGGGCCATGGAGACATGACTACAATAGAAGATTGAGTTACCTCTAGAGAAAGAGGATAAGATACCATCGATGTCAGTTATTGAGCCACTCTTAGTTTTAGATGAAGTTGTTACCATGATAGAGTAGAGGAGTTACTCTCAGAGTTCAACTGCCATAGTGAGAATGGAGCATTCATTCTCAACTTCAAAGCAGTTGCAGGTGCAGAGTCCTAGTCCCAGAGGAACAATTGTAGAAAGAGAATAGGACATACTCTCAGTTAGTGAGACAAATAGTGCTTTGCAAAAAGCACATAGAGCTAGCACATGATTGTGCAGATTAAGTTGTAGTTGAGCAAGTGTACCAGGTTGGTACAATGTGATATGAAAATTTGGTTTCAAAGTATAGGAAAGGAAGACTCATATATGCAAGTTGAAGCAAGCTCCAAGAGCTTCATATGGCAGGATTGATAGTTTTTTTATGATCTTGGGCTTTACCAAGAGTAAAGCTTATTCTAATATTTACTTCAAGGTTATGAATGATGAGCCAGTTGTATTGCTACTATATGTGGATGAATTATTCTTGACATGAGAAGAAAATCTCATCACAGATTGCAAAAGGAATCTCGTTGCAGAATTTGAGATGAAATACCTAGGCCCAATGCATTATTTATTAGGTCTTGAAGTTTGGCAGAGCCCAGAGAATATCTTCCTTAATAAAGGAAAGTGTGTTTTGTAAATTCTGAAGAGATTCGACATGATGGATTGTAAATCCATGTCCACTTATATGGAAAAAAATATGAATTTATTGGTTGATACTTCGTCATAAATAATTGATGTTACTCTATACAAAAAAATGATTGGTTCTTTGATGTATCTGACGAATACCAGGCCATATATATGCTTTGTTGTGAACACCTTGAGTCAGTATTTGGTGGAGCCTAGACGTGTTCACCTTGTAGCTGCAAAGTATGTGATGATATATCTTAAGGGTATGTTGGACTATGGCCTCTGTTATACTAGAGACTGTGACTTCAAATTGTATGGATATACTAATTCAGATTGGGATGGAAGTTCTTCAGACAGAAAAAGAACTTTAGGATGTTGTTTCAGTATGGGGTCAGCCATGACTTTATGGCAAAGAAGGAATCAATCCAGTATTTCTCTCAGTATGGTAGAAGCGGAGTACATTGCAACATACTCTGCCAATTCTAAAGCCATATGGATTTGGAAGTTGCTAACAGGTCTGTTTGATCTGGAGATGGAAGCTACCATGATTCTATGTGATAACCAAAGTTGCATAAAGATGACAGAGAACCTAGTGTTCCATGATAATACAAAGCACATAGAGATCTGGTATCACTACATTCATGACATGGTACATAATTGAGTTGTAAATCTCCAATATGTTGACACAGATGAGGAGGTTGCAGATGTGTTGAATAAGCCTCTGTCTTGTGTGAAGTTTGAGTACTTCCAAGACAAGCCTAGTGTAGCCTGAAAGGACCTCCCTCAAAAGGGGGAGTGATTTTGATGATACTATGGTATCATGACCAACAACGTGTAGCTCAGTTAGGATTGTATGTCCTAGGGGATTGATCATCCATGAACGAATCCCGAAGGTCCGATAAGGACGGTCTGTTAGAGTACATGTGCATGTATATGTCAGCTATGGTCAGTAGTGGTAGTTCAGTTAGGATTTTATATCCTAGGGAATCTTATGATTCATGGGAAGATCTTGAAGGTCTGGTAAGGACAATCTGTCAAAGTACCATGTGGTAGCTTAGTTAAGATTCTATATCCTAGGGAATCTTATGATTCATGGGCAGATCCCAAAGGTCCGGTAAGGATGGTCTGTTAAAGTACCACATATGTTGTTGTTTATGCACCTGCCTCATTCTGTTGCCACATATAGATGTTGATGTTCCATGTTTGTGCTATTGATGTTGTTGTTCCATCTTCGTTTTGTTGATGTTGATGTTTCAACTTCATGTTGTTGATGATGTTGATATTCCAGCTTTGTTTTGTTTATGTTGATGTTCCAGCTTTGTGTTGTTGATGTTGATGTTCCAGCTTCATGTTCTTGTTGATGATGATGTTACTCCATCTTCGCGCTGCAGATGATGATGATGTTCAGTTTCTACTGATGTTAATGATGAGAAAAACATCTGATGACCTATAGATATGACCGATAGTGTCCCCGATGTTGATGACGATGTCCCCTCCTCTTGATGATGTATTGAGTCCAGTCAGTTGTTATTAATGTTGTTAGTATAATACCCTTCTTTTAAGGGGGAGTGTTGAAATATTGTAACTTCGAAGAATATTCTACCTGAGAGAGAGTTGAATATTATTATTATATTATATTTAATTAGGTCCTATTGTGCCTTAGTAAAAGTCGGCCCTATTGTGCCTTGACAATTAATTGTAAATTAATAGGGTAAAGTGACAGGTCGGCCCATACCTAATTATAGGTTGGCCAAACCACTATTTATAAGAGAGGTCAGTGCCTCATTTGGAATATACACACACTCATCTCTACAGTGAAAAAGTCTTGGAGGAGAACCTACTGCAACTGGGGGTGACGTCAAGGAAGGTTTTTGGTCTATCTCTTGGTATTTCTTGGTTAAGTGGTGCGCTACTCTTCCTAGTGAAGGTGTAGAGGAGTATCTTTTGTTCGTTCTTTGGTCTATCTATATTGAGGAATTTTTTGTTGGGTTTTCTCCCCCATGAGGGTTTCCCATGATAATATGTGTCTCTATTGTTTATGTGATTGCCTCTCTTTCAATGATCTTATTTATGCAACTAATGTGCTAAATGATTATAATAATAAAGAAGAATTGTAACTGCTAGTTGTATAAGTAAAAACTTCAACATTAAGGAGGGTGTGTTAGAAAGGACATTGAGTTGAAATATTGCATGTGACAACTTTAGAGTGAAGCAAAAAATATACCTATAGATAAGTATAGGACTAAAATTACATACTTATTTTGTGTTATGAATATACATGTTTACATTGTGATCTAAAAATTCCTATGGAGGGAATAATTGTTGCATACAAATTGCTATAAAAATGTTTCTTTTGATAATTGATATAGGTACATGTTGATATGCTAAGACCTCGAAGGTTATCAAGGTAGTGATATCTAATGCAAGTTCATTGTGTACAAGATATCCAACAACTATGAAAATTTGCAAAGAAGAGGATGGTATTGTAGATGTAGCTGGAGAAGGAAGAAGCAATAGGAAAGCTTAAGGATGTAATGTGGGAGACATATCTACATTTATATTGAGAAACAAATTGTGTTAAAAAATAAAATTTAAATTGTAGTTATTGTATATAATGATGATGTGCATCGAGAACAATTCAAAATCTAAGGGGAGGGGAATGTAATACCCAAGTTTTGATCCCTAGTTCCATATTGTGTATGTATATGATGAATAGTTAAAAGATGAACAATATGATATGTAAGATTGTACATTGAGTATTAATAATAAAAATACATCATAGGGCACATAAGAGAAGAACAAAAGAATGGGGGTATTTGACTCCACAAGAGGGGAAAGACAAGGGGGCTTAAGTAGGCTAAGGAAAAGGACTTTAGTAAGTGACTTAACCCAAATTCTTTGCAACCTTAATTATGTTCCTTGATTATTAATTAATCTATGTTTAATTAAGTCTTGAGAGTTAGTGCATGAAGGAGGTGTGTGGATCTCCATAAGGATATGTGGCCCCTTCATGCCATGCAAACTTAAGCTATACCTTTTTTCCATGTAATCAAACTATCATTCAGTTGAATGGTTTGAGGAGAGAGATTGAAAATGTTTGGGTATCATTCGAATTAATAGAGAGTTTGAACTATTAGGAATTTGAATTACCCTATGAACTAACAGTTTAATGGGGAATATTGGGAGACTTAACTTTGAGAAAACTGTCGTGATCTTATAGTGATCGAGTTATGCCAAGCTACAACCATGAATTATGAAGGAATTGTGGTTGTATAGAATGATAATCACTCACATTGAGGAAATTAGCTATAGCTAATAATACTTGGAATCCTAGTAGTGATATTTTTTGGCCAACCTGTGTTGGATCCCTAGAGAGAAGTGGGATAGCTTGAGGGACTATTGAGGAGAGAAATGGATCCCATTCCTTGGGTTGCGCAAGGTGATGGGGAAAAGGGGTTATGTATTAGGACTGTTGTAGTTGTAAATATTGACTGTGAACTTGGGAAAGAGAAGAAAATTAGAGCCAACCATAGGAAGATTTCTCCCTTGTGGATTCACAGCCTCAGCTCGGGGTGCCCCCAATTGCAGAGAGAATTGGTGCATTAGGGAGCCTATGGTTGGGTGGAATGTCATTATTTTATAGCTAATTGGTGGATAATTTCTAAACAAATAAGTGTTCATGAATGTACTTGTAAATTGTGCTAAAATAATGTTGAATTATTATGGTTTATGTCATGGATTGAATTAATTTTCAGTTGTTCAATCTTGACTTCCTATATTATCCTGTATTTATAAATTATAATTTCATCAAAAATTGAATGGTTTCATTATGTTACGTAAATCTATAGTGGCATGCATGCAGATGGTAATTAGTTAATAACAAAACAATGAGATATGGTTTCAAAGCAAAAATTAATAAGTTTGAGTAGTTAAAAGAGTAACACATATCCTAAAAAAGCACAAAAGATATTGGTTACGTTATATATATATATATATATATATATATCATAAGAGGACAACTATAAGCAATAAATTCTAAAATGAAGTGGAGGTAATAGCCTTTGACATGACGCTAGACAAATTTTGTTTGAATTTCGTGTTTAGTCTGTGTAGTTTCCAAAATTGATGCACTAAATCCAAGAAGTTTTCCATATGAACATAGAATATGCTAAACAACATACAAAAGGTATCAATTTTCAAAGGCGATTCCAGTGTGATTTTCACTGGAATTTGGCCATGAATTATGTTTTCATTAAGAAATATTTTTTTTATGGTTCCATCATATCTCAATGGTGTCAAAATATAGGCAAAGGCAGAATTGATGCAACTCTCTACACTATTGATGTGTAGCATGAGTGGGCCTAATGGTTAAGAACATGTGTTTCCTCCTAAGAGGTCACATGTTCAAATCCAAAGGGGTTTAGGGTATGTATACCTCCATAGACTTTACCAGTAAAATTGTTGGGCGGAGGGGGTCTCATACACCAATTTGGTGTATGGCTTGGTCGTGACCTTAAAAATAGATTATTATTATTATTATTATTGTATTAATATGAACATATACAATTACATATATAGTTACAAGAAGTTACGAAGTTACCAACTCCTATAACTGTAAACAACTAATTAACTAGTTAAGTAACAATGTCATTAGTTTCCTTAACAGTCCCCCTTAATTACATCCGCTAAAACTATAAACTATCACCAGGTTCCACAACTTCCAATGCATTAGACTTCCCCTTAAACATAGCTTGACACTCCCCCTTAAAAATAACTTGGTCCCACATATCTCACATTTCCCCGTGTTAATCGAAGATTCAAATTCTCTAATTCAATCATCAAGCTAGCATGTGAGTACACCTAACATCCTCGTGCCTACCCATGTGGTTAATTCCACAACTTGATGCCACATCCCTTTCATGGCCAACACCTCAAGATACTCGAAACCAGGGATACGCTATATGATCACTTACTAATCTATGTAGGCTTGACTCAACAAGACTTACAAAACATAGGGAACACAACTTGTCTATAGAAAAGCTCACAACTTGGACCAAAAAACTTAGACCAAAAACTTATTGGGGTGTCGAGTACAACCTAACATGTGTTGGTCACTATAATTGCTTATTTAATCTAAACAATCAAGTGCTACAGAAATTGTTAACCCAGGGAAGTTTGTTTATTTCAAAGGTAACCACGCACTATATATGCTCAATCTCAAAAGCAACCTAGAGTTGTAGTAAAAACTATATTAATCACACTTTCCTTGAACAAACTGAAGTTCTAACTTGAATTACAGGAAAGCAACCTACCTATTGCAGAGCTCGAAGTTTAAAGAAATGATTAATTGAAGAATCTTGGATTACATTAAAATAACAACAAGATACTGCAACAGGAAAGAACAACTATTCTGTAACCATAGAACATGACCCTATTCCCAAAGTAGGAATCTTCAGCACCTGTTTTTTATCATCACACTTCATGAACTCATTGCTTAACTGAAATAATTGACATACACACTGAAGACCGTCTATCTCTCAACAGAGAACAGGACCCTATTTCCCAAGCAGGAAACTTCAGCACCTATTTCTGATTAGCACACTTTCATAAATTCATTAATGCACTGAAGGCTAACTATCTCTAATAGAGAACAAGACCCTATTTCCTAAGCAGGAAACTTCACCACCTATTTCTGATTAGCACACTTTCATGAACTCATTAATGCACTGAAGGCTAACCATCTCTAACAAAGAACATGACCCTATTTCCTAAGCAGGAAACTTCAGCACCTATTTCTGATTACCAAGCTTTCATAAATTCATCAAATAGGATTGCTAACTAAAATGATTAACAGTTACCCAAGCATGAATCACATGAAAACAATGTAGCATTCAGTAAAGCAGAGTTTTCAGCAAGATAGAGTTCAGTAAAGTAGTGTTTCAGCAAAACAGAATTCAATAAAGTAGTGTTTCAGCAAAACAAAATTTAATCAAGGCATAAACAGAGATCACACTAACACACTACAAAACTAACGGGTGAATCTTGTGAAGAAGGTGGGCCCTCCCTTCTCACAAGATTCCCCTAAAACGAAAAAGCTAGAGAGAAATGCTCAGAACGATCTTTTTATTCATCTGTCAATGTATCATATTACAATCTGGAATGAAGTACGTCCTTCTCTGTAAACCCTTCTTAGTACCAAAATAGAAGGTCCTCTCGAATGATGATTTCCTCTTATTTAAAGAGGAGGATCCCTTCAATACAACTTAATCAACTAATTATAGGTGTACATATGAGTCCTATTCTTAGTCAGATCGACTTTCTAAACTGGAATAGGATATCCTAGTCTCCCGCAACAAAATGCTATTACAAGTGCTGAGTGAGGTGTTGTTGTTGCGGCTGGAGTAATAGCTTCTTTATTTGTCTCTTGTTACTGTTGTTGTATGATGTTTCAGCATCGCAAATCGTGGGCTGTTTCAGCCATGGGATTTGCGTTCTGACTGTTTCAGCATCATTGACCACGGACTGTGTAATAGCTTCTACTGTGTTTCAGCATCGTTGACCACGGACTGTGTAACAACTTCTTCTGTGTTTCAGCATCGTTGACCACGGACTGTGTAACAGCTTCTTTTGTGTTTCAACATTGTTGACCACGGACTGTGTAACAACTTCTTCTGTGTTTCAGCATCGTTGCCCACGGACTGTGTAACAACTTCTTCTGTGTAACAACTTCTTCTGTGTTTCAGCATCGTTGAACACGGACTGTGTAACAACTTCTTCTGTGTTTCAGCATCGTTGATCACGGACTGTGTAACAGCTTCTTCTGTATGAGTTGTTGTTTCAGCCACAGGATTTGCGTGCTTTAACTGTTTCAGCAATAGGCCTCAATGCTAATCTACAGTTCGAACTGTTTCAGCACTTATACATTTCTGATCAAAGGTTAAGTACGAGAGTAATGTAAAATTATATGCAAAACAGATTAAACATATAGTAAAGAGAAGAGACNTTGTATACCTTTGGAAAGATAGGGTAAAGTGATAATATGAGTTTAAATGTGAGTGAAACAAGAGTGTAATGGTGGCAAAAAGTGTGGGCAAAAAGGTACATTGTATGGTCCTAACATCCCCCCCAACTTAAAATGTTGCATGTCCTCAGGCAACTTCACTCTGAATCAGAATCTGAATACCGAATCTAAGCGTGCAAGTTACTCAAGCAGTAGCTGTGGGAGGTGTTGTCTGTTGGAGCTCTGAACCCTTGGACGCGTTGTAACCTTTGCCAAGCTGTTGTTTTTGTCTTCTTAGGCAACTTATAATGGATTTGATATCTCTCTGCTGGAAACCAAAGGATAGGAAAATAAAACTGGTACCCTATCCAGCTTTCAGCACATTGCTGAACACACTTGATGTAGTTAAGTACCCTGGAGATTGCTATCTCGAGATTAGTAGGGCTAAAAGGATTGTGTTCCTGTCTTTTCTCAGTAGATCGCTGCCAAAACAAGTTGTTTTCCTGTAGGGCAGAAATCTCTGTGGATCTGATGAAGTGTTGACAATCCTGAAGCACTGTTGATTGTAGTTGTTGAACGTGTTCAGTCATCCCTGGTTTCTTTAAAAACTGATAATATTCTGTAACAAAGGTGGCTTCATTTTGTGGTTCTGGCCTTATCCAGAGAAGGCGGTTATCCTCATTGTGCTTGGCAGCCAAGAAGTCATCCTGCCATATAATCTGATTGTGGAGAAAGGAGGTGAATGCCTGAATCTGGATGTCGCCGACAAGAGGATTAAGGTTAAGATGCATGTTCTCAGGGATGGCCTCATTATGAAAATATGCCTCACAGAGGAGGTGTTGATCCATAGCAGAGGCCTCTGCAAAGGTTTTGACAAAAGCTGTTGGATGTAGCACTGCATGGGGTCTACCTTCTATGATTGATTTGATCTGAAACCATGTAAGTCGTTCCATGAGGAACAAGGCGTAATTGCAGGATGGTTTCCTTGCAGCCAATAGCTTTTGTGCCAAGTCAAATATCAGGAGCAATCTGCCTTTTAACTCTTTGTTCTGTTTCTTAAGGGAACGAGCTTCCTGGCGTGTTTGCTCCAAAGCTTCCCAATTTGAGTAGGTATGATTTATCCATATTTGTCTGTGTTCCTGCAGGCTTTTGGCATGTGTAACAACAGACTCTTTTTTCCATTTTTTTATTATTGCCTTCTCATCCCATGGTTGAGTTTATGTTTCAGCGTTGCAAGTAGTAGGCTAAGGTAGGGTCTGAGTGGCCTGTTCCACAAGGGTGTGGGTATTGATCTGGATGGGAGGGGCAGATTCCTCAATAGGAAATGTTTGTACATCTTTATTAAAAAAAGCAGGGGTTTTAGATTTGACATTTGTTGCAGGCCAGGGTTCAGTCTCAATTTTGGAAGGTCCTGTTGGTTCTTGTGTTTCAGTTGTAGCTGGTTCTTGTGTGACAGCTATAGCTGGTTCTTGTGTAACAACAGGTTCTTCTTCTTTGACTGCAAAAGTTGAAGGAGAAGGGGAAGCTCCTGGCATTGGGATTTGAATTACTTTGTAGCCTGCTTGATAGTAGATGTCCCCACATTGACAGCACATATATTCTCTACACGGATTCTCTGTTGTAGTTCCTTCTGACATGGTCGTTGTGCGAGCTAGGGTGTACAAATTAAGTTCCTTCTCATAGGCTTCCTTTGCTGTGGCTAGCTCTTGCTTGTAGGCTTCCAGTTCATATTTTAGGAACTCATTTTCTTCTAAGACAGAGGCCATTGTTGGTTCTGGTTGAGGAGTGACTGGTTCTTGTGTAGCAGTCACTGCCGCACTAGCTGGTTCTTGTGGAGCAGCTACATGATCGGAAATTACTTCTTGTATTTCAGCTTCTTGATGTAAGGAAAGTAATGTTGCAGCACCCTGGACCTCTGGTTCCTGTATCTCAGTATCAGTATCAGCAGTTGGTTCTTGTGTTTCAACTGTAGCTGGTTCTTGTGTGGCAGTTATGGCTGGTTCTTGTGTTTCAGCCACTGTGGTTCTTGTGTTTCAGCTACTGAATGAGTATATGGTTCTTGTGTTTCAACTACTTGATTTGAAACAGATGATGTCGCAACACCCTGGGCATCTGGTTCTTGTGTTTCAGTGCCCATGGGTGGAATAGGCAAAGATTTCGGCATTTGGGAGGTTGGAGGTGTACGGGGTATTAGTCGGATAGGTTGGGGGTCTAGGGCAGTGGAAGTAGTGGCTGCCCTTGTTGAGGCCCTTGTTCGTTTTCTTTGTAAAAAGGGCAGAAAGAAAGGAATTTGCTTTCGTTTTCGTGGGGGTTTTTCCTCAATGATGGGGCAGGGAGAATTGTTTGGCTCAGAATCATCGCTAAGAATATGAAGGGCAGGAGTGGATGATTCTGGTAAAGTGTGGGGCAGTCTTGGTATGGTAGGGGGGTTAATTGTACTGATTGGTTCTGTAGGTGGACTGTTAGATATTTCTGGAGAGTCTGGAGGGTTTTGTGGTTGTTGTTCCTGAAGATTTTCAGGAATTTCAACAGCTTTTTGGGGATCTATAGGTGGGTTGTTTAGTGGAAGGTTTTGTTGGGCAAAACCCTTTTGGATAAGCATTTGAACGAGACGGTGATGGGTGAGTGAAAGGGAGGGATATTTAGCCTTTTTACAGTAGTGCGACATATTTTTAAGACAACCGAGAAAATAATAAGGAATGTTCACCAATCTATTATGATGTAAATGAGACAACAGGACAAAATCGTGCTGGTAGATTACCTGGTACCGGCCTTCGCAGGTAAGGTAGTGTTTGACGAATTTTGCAACTTCTGGCCATGGAGGCGGCAACGAGCTGAGTCGAACACCCCGACCTTTAGGTTCAATTTGTTCCCCTGGCAAGAGGAAATCCTGTTGGGCATTCAGGATGATATGTTTGCGGCTGAACATGCGAATTCCATTGGTAGGGAGACCCGAAACCTGCACTATATCTTCTTCTGTAACTAAAATCCGAACCCCTGAACAATGGAATGGTCTTCCTGGAGATTTTGAGAAAACTGGAGAACTTGTTGTTGATCATACCACTGGAGTCTTTGAAAATAACCGAGCCATCCTGCCTGCAGAAAAATTTGATAGGCTACTGGATAGTGTTCTAACAGGGTTGTCGTGGCAGTTTCGTACCATATAACAGAGCCTCCCATAGCTACCAGCTCGGTAAAATACACCGTCAAAGAGTTGAGTAACAACTTCTGTGCAGAGTAAGTTTTTCGAGTGAAGGCATGTGAATGGTGGTGAGACGAACGAAAGGATGGTAAATAGGAATGGCGGTGGTGAATTCGTGTGAAATGATGGTATAAAAGTTTGATATTTCCTCCCCCCCTTTTAAGTGCGGCTCATAATGATTTTGCATGAGTGGTAATGATGAGTTGGAATCTTCTCATTAACTATAGCTTAATTGTATTTACATAAAATTTACATACCTCGCCTTTACCTTTTGATTTGTACTTAAACAAAATATAATGTTTGTCCATAATAGTTCTGAAGTGGCCATGGTGGAGACTTTTGATTTGTTAGATGAATTGTATCAAGGATTTGTTGACTGGAAGGACAAAATGTAGTATGAGAGCACAAAAAGCTTATTGACAGGAAATGCAGAAAAATTGGTGTTTCAGCCGTAGGAGGAAGGGCGAAACAATTGTTGGACGGTGTTGTTTCGTCAATGGGGAAATGTGAAAAATTGTTGAACAATGGTGCTTCAGCAATGGGAAAAGTGGTGAAAGGTTGTTGAACAGTGGTGTTTCAACAATGAAAAAAAAAAGAGAAAAGAGTTGTTGATCAGTGGTGTTTCAGCAATAGGAAAGTTTGCCTCTTCTTGAAGTAGGATCGTCCTTTCGTAGTAGGCCTATGCTTTGATCGGGAATCTGCAAAAATCGATTGTAACATGGTATTTCTTGACAGGGATTATTAGTAAATGAAATCTAATCTAATACTAAAAAAATTAACTTTAAAAAAAAGAAATTAATTGCAATGAGGGGTAGGAGCCCCCTCTAAAAAGAGGTAATGAGAGTCTGCCACACATGTGGCCTTAAAATCTTCTTTGGAAATAGGGCGTTGGTAGAGACAGAGCCGATGACCATTTACAAGTAACGGTGTTTTAGAGTCATCGATTGTGAGGAGCCTTACTGTTCTATTGGGGGAAACAGTGTCTACTTCGTAGGGTCCAAGCCATCTTGTACGCAGTTTCCCTTGAAATTATTTGAACCGAGAGTCATACAGTAGGGCCCAATTACCTTTTTGGAACTGTTTATTCTTGATAGTTTTTTCATGTCGTTTTGATCTTTGTTGTTGAATCATAGTTGTCTGATGAATGGCATCTAGTCTTTTCTCATATACTTCATTAAGCCACTGCAACCTGGTTGTCTGTGCATCGGTCAAATCAAGGTTGACATCTAAAGCAGTCCTTAAGGTTTTGATTTCAAATTCCACAGGAAAGACAACACTCTTTCCATAGACTAATTCATAGGGAGAGAATCATGTAGTATTCCTCCAGGTAGTTCTGTAGGCCCATAATGCTTCAGGGAGCCTGTAGGACCAATCCTTTCTGTTTTCCTTCATTGTTTTTGTGAGAATGGATTCTATTACTTTGTTTGTGATTTCCACCTGTCCATTGGCTTGGGGGTGGTATGTTGTAGTCATTCTATATTGAATATGATATTTTTGAAGGGTGGCTTTAAAACCATGAGAAGTGAAAGGAGGTCCTCCATCTGTAACTAATTCTCTTGGCACTCCAAATCTGATGAAGATGTCTTCAAATAAGAAATCTATTACTGTTTCTTCGGTCGCTCTGTGGAGTGCTTTAGCTTCCACCCATTTAGTCATATAGTCTGTGCAGACCACTATGTAAACTTTTTGATTAGATGGGGGGTTAATGGGTCCTACAAAGTCTAAGGCCCATCTTTCAAATGGTTCAAGTACTATCTGGGGGTTTAATGG
>JZKD02S2061179.1:10225-37446 GCA_000966675.3 Picea glauca | reverse complement strand
TTTATCCAAGTAAGATCTGAAAATGCTTGAGTAAGATAAAATCATATCTTTTCCTCAACATTTATTTGGCAACCATACTGGGGAGATCTTCAATATCTCTCTGGTTGATTTTTATGCTTGATTATCATCGAATGTATCTATTTTTCTGATATTGATTCTTTCACTGTTTCATTTCTTAATGATTGTACATGTTGCAAGGCAGCCTAATATTGAGCCCGGTCTTCAAGATCAGACTAGCATTGTTTTAAACTTGTTTAACACCATTTTAGACATTGTTAATACTCGGGCTGAGCTTAATCGTTCATGGGAAGAAATTGAACAAGACATAAGTTCCCAAGAACGTTGGGAAGCTAGACGTAGATAGCTTAGTAATTAGCCATAACTTTATTTTTTAGCTTTGATCTTCCTTTCATGTCCTTATACCTTCGTGTTTCTAGGAGAAGAAGAGGCTTATCACCTAAAATTAATCCTATTGTTGAAATAGGAAGAAGAAATGTTGTGTTATCAACCCAACAAAGTGCTCTAAGGAGAACCTTGTCTGATTCATCCAGTTCGTCTTTATATCCTTTACCTATTATCCATAAGATGGCATCTAGTGGTGGCTCTAGTAGCACTGGAGGTGCTTCTTCATCTCAATCTTTAGATTCGTTGGTGATTGGTAGCTTATATAGTCACCGAGTTCGTGTCCAATCTACCACAAACCCCACCAAAGTCATTAAAAAGTATGAGCTTTTTTAGTTTGAAGAAGATGTTACAACCACACTATGGCATGTTTCCTCTCCTCTTAACCTGGCACCTGCTACTCGCCCACTCTCTAAATTCAAAGATCATCTCCCTAGGTTTTTAGGGAATAACACTCTCACTACGAATGAACACTTGGTGGCATTTTCTAATGCTTGTCACAATAGGAGCCAATGACAATGACACTTGTATGTGCTTATTTGTCAATTCCCTTGAAGGGAAGGTTGCGACTGATTTCTTCGATCTCCCTCCTAAGATTTTATCTACCTAGGAGGAGTTAGTCTATTGGTTCAAATCCACTTATGGGCAATCCAAAGCCCATCCGAGCAATTACGGGAATACAATAACATCGCTTATAAGGATGGTGAAACCATCAAGTCCTTCAACTTGCGTTTCACCAAGTTATACAATCAAATCTCTGAACTCATTCGACCTCGAAAAAAAGTTGCTTTCATGCATTATTATAATGCATTACCTTCCCCCTACCATCATAGGCTTGAGTAAAAGTCCATTGATAACCTTGGCTTTTCTCTGCAAATTTCTTTAGAGTATGAAGAACATCTTGAAAGAATAGGTCTTCCTCAGAGAGAATCAGTGAAACAGACAGACATGTTCACCCTCTTATAGCTTGTACAAGACATGATTAATCATATGATAGCGTATGAATGAAAGGGAAATGTCTCCCCTCTTACCCCTGGAGCTTCATCCTCTTCTGCACCCCCTTTAGAAATCCAAATGAAAATAATTTTCAGCCTAAAGTTATCATGCCTCGTAATTGGTGTAACTTTTGCGAGAAACATCACGAGGAAAGTACATGTGAGGTAAGGAAGAGTTCCAAAGATAAAATCTTTGTTAAGAGACCTGAAACTACCATCGTTGTCCTAGATTTTGCAGAGCCGGAAGGTGTCATGATCATCAATACTAGAAATAAATCCTATGCTCCAAAATAAAATATGATCCTCCCCGCAATTCTTCTAGCCCAAGATCATCCTCACTAGCTGCTATTGTTCAGGTTCCTAAGGTTCCTGACAATCAAGGAACAATCTCTCCTCTCCCCTCTTCCAAATACAATATTCTAAATCAGTTGGCCAACATCAAAGAAGATGCAACCCTTCTGGACATGGTTGTCCTCCCTGAACAACATAGACATATAAAACAATTCATAGAAGGAAAAGCTTTCGTTGTAGCCAACCTCTCTGAAGAAGTAGATGAAGATGATTCGTTTGTAAATAAAGTAGGTGTACATAACTTTAGATAGCCTGTAAAAAATCCCCCTTTTATATTTATGTAAATATTATGGATAAGATTGTACATTGTTGCCTCATTGACGGCGGTTCGGGCCCAAGTGTAATGTCGAAGATTATTATGGAAGAGCTAGGCTTGTCTTGTACAAATGAAATGCTAGAAGCATGCTCTCTTATAATAGTCTACAACGGATGACCATAGGTGAAATCAAGGACGTGACCTTGGTTTTGTGCACGCACCCTGAAATAAGGACAACCCTTAATATTCAGATAATCGATATGCCAGTAAGTAACTACTCGATCATCCTAGGAAGAGATTGGAAAGCTTTGACAGGTGGATACCTCTCACTCGACGGGACACACTTATTTGTTCCTCGGAATGGTAAAAACATCACAGTCCTTAGAGAGGGAAGGATTTCACCTTATATAGAAAGTGTTCCACAGCCTAATGTGAATTATATCAAAGAGGACCTAGGGGTGTATTCCATCTTTGCAGAGGAGGATAAAATTCCCTTGGAACAAAATGACTTAGACAACGGTATGTGGCATATGCACTGTGATGGTTCATGCTCCAATGAAGGAAATGGAGCTTGTATTATCTTGTACTCTCATGTGGGGAAAATCCCTAACTTTTCTTATTGGTTAGAGTTTTCTTGCACAAACAATGTCACTGAATTCGAAGATTTATTATTAGGCATTGAAAACACTTATAATCTCGGTTGTGGTCACCTTATAGTTTTTGGGGATTCTGAGCTTGTTGTGAACCTTGTACGTAAGATATATTCCCCTAGCAACAAGTTGATGAAACGCTACACCCAAACTATTTTGGAACTTATCTCGAACATATTATCTTTCAACATTACTCATGTTAAGAGGGAATTGAACTCAATGGTTGATCGGTTAGTTGTTTTTGCAGCCTCTCCTAATCAGCGACTTTTGCCACACAAACCTAATTGTACTTTTCAATCTTTATATCGTCTGCATATCCCTGACAATAAAGAATCATGGCAGGTATTCCCTAGCAATGAGAGCATCTATGTTTTCATTCAAAATAAACCTTATAAGCCTAAGGAAATCATATCAATGGAAGATAACAAGATTCCTAAGGGCTTGACTCCTCTAGAAAGTTCATTTTCATCGAGTGATGTAGGCAAAAAAGAGAAACATAAAGAAGAGTAGTCGAAAAGGAAGGTGGGTGAAACCATCTCCTTGAACATTGGAACACCCAAGTCTCCAAAGAATGTTAAAATAGGTGTCCAATGTTCTGATGAAGAAAAAATGAAGTTTTCCAGACTACTTGGTGAATTTCAAGATCTTTTTGCTTGGTCTTATGAGGATCTTCGTGGTTTTGATCCCGCTCTCATACAACATGTCATTCCTATCAAGGAGGGCATGAAACAAGTTAGGCAAAAACAAAGACCTATCAACCCTACACTAGAAGCAACTATTCGAAAGGAGTTGGAAAAACTCTTGAAGGCTGGAATTATCTTTCTGGTTAAGTATTTAGAATGGGTTTCTAATTTGGTTCTCGTTCAGAAAACAACTGGTCAGATAAGATTATGCGTAGATTTTCATGCATTGAATTGAGCTAGCATAAAATATCACTTTCCTCTCCCTAATATGGAAATGATTTTGCAACAAGTTGCAAGATCGCAGATGATGTCTTTACTTGACAGTTTCTCTGGTTACAATCAAATCAAGGTAAAAAAGGCAGATAAATATAAAACCACCTTATTACTCGTTGGGACACTTTTGCTTATGAACGTATGCATTTTGGCTTATCTAATGCAGGTGCCACTTTTCAAAGAGCTATGAAAATAGATTTTGAGGATTTTATCGGCATGATTATTCAGATCTATTTTGATAACTTAACTGTGTATTCTAAAAACCGATCGGATCATTTTGGTCATCTTAGAAGAGTTCTCATGTGATGCAGGAAATTTGGCATTTATCTAAACCCTTCTAAGTCTATTTTCGGCATTACCAAGGGCAAGCTCCTTGAACACATTGTCTCCAATTCGGGAATAAGCATTGATCTTGAAAGGATTGTTGTTATCCTTAATCAGCCTGCTCCCAGTTCCAAGAAGGAAGTTCAAGCTTTTATGGGCGTTATTAACTTCGCCCATAGGTTTGTTCCTGATTTTGTTGTCATGGTCAAACCGATTCATAATCTGCTTAAGCAAGATCCTTCTTTTTCTTGGAYAGATGATGCGAAAATGCTTTTGTAGGGATCAAGAAAGCAATCAGTTCCACACCGGTTTTGGTGAAGCTGGATTTTGAGAAAGAATTCATGATATATATTAATGCCACAAAGGAAGYGGTTTAYGCTATCTTCATGCAATGTGATGACAAATGAAATGAAAAACCTATGGCTTACATGCGTCAAAGTTTGTCTAATGATGAGGTTAAATATTCTTTTCTTGAAAAGCATGCTTTCTCTCTTGTTAAAGCTATGGAAAAATTTCGCCACTTCATCTTAGGTAAGCATACGTTGGTAAAATTCCCTTTACCTACTGTCAAGTTTTTGCTCTCACAGACTTATCTTTCAGGGAAGCTTGCACATTGGCTTTCCAAGATCCAAGAGCATGATTTAACTATTATGACTTCTACCACCATCAAGGGACGTGATTTAGCCCTTCACTTAGTTCATCATGCTGAAACTAGTGAAAAAAATGATGAACAGGATAGTTCCCTATCAACATTATTCTACATTAATAATCAGATCCTCCCTGTGTTTGAATATCCTTGGTAAAAGAATTTGGTTTACTATTTGCAAAACCAATGATGTCCAGATAACTTAGACACTCATCAAAGAAGAAGGTTATGTCTTGAATCTGCTAGATACGTCATTATAGGAGACTTTTTGTTTAGAAGATTTGTTGATGGTATGTTGCTTCATTGTGTAAACGATGAGGAAGCACAGAAATTGTTGCAAGAAACTCATGGTTCTTCAAATTTTGTTATTCATGTAGACAGTCATTTTTCTGCTAAAACCATTACTTTTAAGATTATTAAAAAAATGATACTATTGGCCTTCAATCTTTCGTGACTCTTATGTTTTTTTGAGATCTTGTGACAAGTGCCAAAAATTTGTTGGGAAAAAACATGTTTCAGCCATGTCATATCAAGTAACCAGAAAGAGAAAGTACAGGGGAAAAAGAAAGGGGAATTTGGTTAAGTATAGAAGAGGGAAAAGAAGAAAATAAAAGAGAGTGGTAAAATAGAAAAGCAGAGAGAAATTTTCGTAAGCGGGAATTGGTCTCAAACAAGCCCCATTGTTGCAAAACCATCATTTTCTAGTCCAATGTTTTATCCACTTACTCGTTTTCTATTGTGTTTGTACCATTAAAAAGGGTGTGAGCAAATGCTTTGTTGAAGATTTGTTTTTATTACAACTTGTCGGAGTAATTGTGTTCTTGATACATTCTTCAATGACTTTGATATATTATCTTAAGTATTAAACTTCTTGTATGATGGGTTGTTAGCATTAAAGCTTAATAATTGCATATCTAGAAACAACAATGACGATCTTGAATTTTAATATTGTGGTTGATTTCATAGTCTCATTTGACTTCAGCCACCATATATCATTTTTTTAATTCACAAACAAGAAATTTGGAAATTTCATTAATAAAGTAAAAGTGCTCAAATAGAGGCCAGGGGATGGACAACTAATAAATGTTTCATTTTGGAGTAAAAGAAACAAGGAAGCGAAAGGGAAATAAGAAATTGTTTGTTCAACAAGGTTGAAATGAAAACAAAACTTCTAGGCCGGGGCCCCGACTATCGCATCGTGACTTAGTGTTGATATGTTCTATCTGTATTACGAATAGAATTGAATGTTGGTTTGAAACTGTCTGAAATTCATTTATGTTTTCATAGAAGCTCGATGGGATAGACACAATGCATTGCCATATAATTTTTCAATGCTCCATATTAGATCAAATTACTTGAGCCAATACAATATTCAAGAACTACGAGACTATCGAACCATGCAAATGAGAAGAGATGTTACATCCAGCAAAGAAGCAGCAACCAAAATTCCAAGGCAAATTGTTTAGTAGTAAATCCATAAAAAACAAATATTGGGCAATGTATATTTATCCATAGACATTGGACTGAGTTCTTTGCACCGAATCATTGAACATATTTGTCATAAATACAAGTACAGGAACTACAAAAAAAAAAAAAAAACATGCATACAATTATGTGTTGTTCCTCTAGTGGGACAACATGCAGGATCCATCGAGATGTTCTTCAACATGCATACAAAACTCATTACCATGTTTTTTTAGGAAGTCCTTGTAGTCTTCTCCTAGGAAGGTCAATGTTGGTTGCCGTAATCTCAATATCTTATGGAAGACCTGAAGCGACAAAAAAAAAAGAGTGGTTTTGCAATGGAATAATTCTTTAGCTTGAAGCAGGTCAACAACACATGCTCCTGACGCTGGCGACCTGGAGACATTGCAAGGCACCACTGAATTGTACAAATAACAGGCAAAATACCCCGGTGAGAAGTGTTTCCAATCCGTGGCCACCACTACTAAGAGCATGGCATCCCGCAACATCGCTCCAATGGCCCACACAAGTAAGAAAGCAACCCGGAATTCTTCAAATGCGGGAGGACATAAGAACCCATCCTCGCGATAAAATTGATAGTTCTCACAAGATTCTCGTGAGGAAGAAGAGGAAAAATGTTGTACGAAAAGCGGAAGAGACCGAAACTGGAAGTGAGGAGACACCAAGATACCACCTCCTTATAGTTGAAGACTTCAGGGACACAGTCTGCACAAGCAATTCGAGAGCTCCAAATTAATTCGTTCTGGGCAGGAGGGGACCAAGAGACCCCCTCCTTACAGGCAAATACCTCAGGGACACAAGCTGCACGAGCAATTCCAGAGGCCCAAATTAGTATGTTCTAGGCGGAAGTGTTGGATTACTGAGAGGGGGGGTGAATCAGTGATAGAGCAATAAAATATTTTTTTAACCACAATATGCAAGTGTTATATCAATGTAGCATTATCATCCAATAGTTGCATAGTAAATAAACAATGAACAAATGAGCAATCATACACATACACAGTACAGTAATGTTTTTACATGGAAACCCAAAGCAGGAGAAAACCAAGGAATTGTAGATTATAACCTTGTACAATATTTACTGCAAACAGATTTTCAGTAAAAGAACAGAAAAGATACAATGGCAAATACAAACATTACACAGAGATTTTTCCCCTAGAAACTCAAACCGGGAAAACCACCATATTCTATATTTTCATTATGATACATTATTTACAATACAATATACATATAGGAGCCAGCGGCATCCAAAACTCTAACCCAATGACCTAGATTAGTCAACAAACCTAATTCCTTAACCGAAAATAGAAAACCATCAGCAAAAAATCATGTGTCGAAAAACCACCTAAATATGTGACATGTTTCCTAAGGAAAAGAATATTACAACACCTAAATAGGTGACACTACTACTCGTGAAAAGAATATAACACATATCCAACAAAAATGTTTTTTCTTATATGTCTTTAAAAATTACATTCATTGGAAGCACCAACTTCCTTTGTTTTCCAGTTGCAACTGAAAGGAGGCTCCAACCCCCTAATTTCTCAGGCTACAACCTGAGGGAAGCTCCAACTCCCCAATTCTCTGGCTACAACCAGAAGAAGGCTACAACCTCCTATGTTCTCCGACTACAACTAGAAGGTGGCTACAACCACTTGTCTTTGCCCCGTCCAACCGCCCTGATGTAGAAGTAGAATGATGGAACCATTGTCACACTATTACTGTGAGATATATTGTTGTAAACATGTACCAATCAACTTGCACCAAACAACTTGTACCAATAACCTAAACCGGGAATGAGACTAAGGCTTATCAATTAAAAAAAAAAAATCATCATATAATCTTACACAATCACCATGCCCTCAATATAAGTAGATAAATCAATATCTTTTGAAAAATTGAATTAAATTAATATTTAAATAAAAAAAAATGATAAATTTGATAATTATAATTTTAATAAATTGTTTTATAGTGATAATGTAAAATGATAAATTATCAAGATATACAATATTATCTCGATATCACTATCATCTCACGTGTTACATGCCATTATCATAACATGAATAAAAAGAAACAAAATGATAAAACACTTTCAAGCATAATATACCACATTGTTACATGTTGCAATGAGGACATTTAACTAAAAAGGTTCATGGAAAATTTGAATTTCTCATAAAGAGAATTAATAAATATATTTTGTGATGACATAAGAATCATTAAGGATTTAACTTATTACGGAAAAATTATTGATATTCAAAACCATTTTATTTGTTATAAAGAATATTTAATCTATATTGATATTCAAAACCATTTCATTTGTGATAAAGTGTAGGATATAATGAGATAAAAAAAGAAAAACTATTGATATTTAAAACCATTTCATTTCATTTGATATTTCATTTGATTTGTGATAAAGTATAGGATATAATGAGATAAAAATGAATATTGTAGTTAATTATAAATAACTTTAGATATATTTAAATTTATATTTATTAATATTGATATTTAAAACCATTTCATTTGGGATAAAGTGTAGGATATAATGAGATAAAAATGAATATTATAGTTAATTATAAATAATTTTAAATATATTTAAATTTATATTATTAAATATTAAAAAGATTAAATTTTTTGAGGTGTAAAATGTTTTTACTATGTATAATTATAATATATATTTTTTTATATATTAATTTTTATATTATATTTATATATAATACAAAATTATCTAACTAATAAATTTTAAAAATTTTAAAAACTAAAAATATTAAATTTAAGGTTTTAAAGAACCGAGATAACAACACTCTAATAATAATAAATATAGAATGATTCATTATAACACATTTAAAAAGTTACTCTATAAAATTCACTGTAATATTAATTCTAATAATAAATATAGAATGATTCATTATAACACATTTAAAAAAGTAACTCTATAAAATTAAATTCACTGTAATATTAAATTTAATATTTAAAAATTTAATATGTAAAGAGTTGTGAAAAATTCATTGTAATATTAATTTAAGATTTTAAAAAATCTAGACAAATTCACTTTTTAATAAATATATAAATATATAAATTTTGAATAAATATAAATATATAAAGTTTTAAAAAAAAATAAATATATAAAATTTTAAAAAGTGAGGAAAAAATTATTGGAAAAACCAATCTAAATATTTTAAAAGACTAGACAAATTTATCTTTATAATAAATTTAAAGAGTTGAAACAAGTTCATTGTAAGTTTAACAAAGCTTAAACAAATTCACTGTAACAACTTCAACTTAAGTAACAAATTTTCATTGATAATAAATTTTAAAGTTTTAAAGAGTTAAGATAAAAATTTCAACAAATTTTCTGTAATAATAAATGTAAAGTTTAAAAGGGTGAAGACAAATTCAGTAGAAAAATCAATACATATTTTAAAGAGCTAAGATAATATGTGCATAACTCCATGATTGTGGATCATGATTGTGGATGGAAGTAATGTTTTTCACCAAGTCATACATAATTTTCATGTAATTATATTAACTAGATGCATTTATTTCAGTGTACATGTCAATTTCTAATTCTTGTGTAGAGATTTGATTTACTAAAGTAGGGTGACATATCATGTAGGTTAATATAGGTTGAAGTAGATGCATTTATTTCAGTGTAATTAGATAAATGGGATGCATTGATTTCAGTGTATGCCCATTTTAAATTGACTTTAATTATATATTGTGGTATTTATAAGAACTACATGAATTGTTTTCAGTGTTTGAACATTAGATTTAGTGTGTGTTGCATTGATTTCAATATTTCATTTCTTTCATATACGGGTACAATTTCATGGTTGCAACCAATCTGCTTCGCCTCTTGGGAACAATGTTGGAAATGCCATATCAAATAATCCCTTGGTGTTATACTCATTGATTAGAGATGAGCCAATGCCATGCCAATTAAGAGGGCGGTAGCGATGGAAATTTAATTTATTAAAATAGGAGCATTGAACTCCATGCATTGATTTCTTCATGCATGCATTGCTTTTAGTGTTTCAACATTAGATTTGGTGTGTTGCAATGATTTCAATATTTCTTTTCTCTTTCATACAAGGCTCCTCTTATTCTAAGAAATTAAATGCATAGAACTATTGATCATGATTTTATGAGCAGAACGAAATGAATATAGATCTATATTATGAACATAGAGATACATAGATACATTAAAACTTGGCTTCTATTCAATAAAGAAATATGTTGAAACTGTAAAATGCAGACTGAAACAAGCTTATTAGAATGGTGGTAGCTTATCTCTGAGAAGAGTTGTGATGGTTGCGCTCATTCGCAAGAAAATGAGTACAATGAGGCTCCAAAGGCCTTTTTACATTAAACATGAATGTCAAAACCCTAGACATCCAAAAACCTAACCCTAGGAGATGAAGCGTCAAAAGTTATGTGGGCCCTGTTGGCGTAAGTTGGTACATCAACTTCACGGGGTCGTAACTTTTGCATACAATCTCTGTTTTAGGTGAGCAATAGCCTATTGGAAAGGTATATTCGAGTACTACACATTATGCTATCACACTCTAACTCCATGTATAATGGGACTATGGCGGGCCCAAAAAACATTGTTTAGGGCCTTGAAACGACCCCGGAAGTTTGGGACCCGAAAAGCTAGGAAAAACTGCCAAGATGAAAACTAAAACTACCAAGACGACATCTATGTGTGAGCCATTTGGAATAGGTGGGTGGCCACCGATATCCACCTAGATCAATCCTCCCCCTTTAGGAAGCAATGGTCTCCATTGTGTTGATCTCCCCCATCAGATGAGGAATTTTTTGTTGAATTTGGCCCTAGGTGAGCCACTTGCCTTGGTGCAGGAGTTGTCCTGCTTTGACAACACGACAAAGCTGAAACTTTTGTTGGTGAGTGCCCTTGACCTGTGTTTCCACGATCTAATCAGTAGATTCATGTTCCATGCAGCCAGGGTTGAGCTCCGCCAGTGTCAATTGTTCTGCTACCTCTGAGGTGTCCAATAATGGTGGAAACTATGGTTGAAGAAGGTCCACATTAAACATTAGGTGCAAGCCAAGGAAGGGGGGAATGTTGAACTCAAAAGAATTGTCACCCACAGCCTTGGTGATGGTATAAGGTCCACAGCAGAGTGGATGAAGCTTTTGATGGGGTCTTGTAAGGCATTTTTTCTACAAGTGCAACCAAACTTTATCTCCCACCTGAAACTTGTGTGGCACCCGGTGTTGATCACGGTACTACTTGTACTTGGCATTGGACTTCTGCAAAATATCTTGAACCTGTTGGCAGAGGTGTTGCATCCGCTCAATAAACCGGGTAGCTTTGTCGACTTCAGTTTGAGCATGGGACGAATCTTTCTGGGTGGCCACAAGGGGTAGTGCAACATCCATGGGACCCAATGGTTGAAATCCCAACCCCACTTGAAAGGGGTTGTGGTCGATTGAGTTGTGTATGGCTCTGTTGTAGCTGTGTTGAACATAGGTAAGACTCTCATCCCATGAGTGGGGATGCTTGGAATTGTACATGCGCAAAATATACACGATCATCTGGTTGACGATCTTGGTTTGGCCATCCGTCTGGGGGTGGAAGGCAGTGGATTTGGTGAGCTTGGTGTCCAACAATGACCAAAGGCTCGACTAGAATGTGTTGAGGAACCGACTGTCTCAATCTAAGACTATGGTTTGGTGTATCCCAAAATGTACCCACACTCGTTCAAACAAGATCTTGGCAATGGCCTCTATCATGATGCTCTTCTTACAGGCGACTAGAATTGTCATTTTAGAAAAACGATCAACCACCACAAAAATGCAGTCATTTCCCCACTTGGTTGACAGAAGGCTTGACATGTAGTCCATCGAGATGGATTCCCAAGGCCTTTCAGGAGTAGGAAGAAGAGTGTGCATGCCTTGTTTTTTAATGGTCGGTTTGGAAATGGCGCAAGAAGTGTAGAACCTAATATACTTGTTGACATCCTCTCGAAGTTTCCGCCAATAGAAATGTTGTTGCAACATTGCCACTAACTTTTCTACGTTGAAGTGTCCTTCCACCAGACTGTAGTGGGATTCCCAAATCAGTTTCTCTTGCTCGCTTGGTGGAATGCAAAGATGGCCCATATGGCATAGCAACCCATCCTGAAGATGGAAATTAGTGACAACTGTGTTTGTGCCCAACATCTGGTAGGTAGCGGAAAAGTCAGGATCTCTCTCATGTTTTATACTTGATGTTGAGATGGAACTACTACAAGTATGTGGACCACTTTTGATGGCGGTTATTCTACAATTTTCCCTGTGTCTGCATGAACTGCAACGGCTTATGATCAATGTGGATGATTACCTCCTTCCTGAGAATGTAATGCCTCCACCGGCAATAGGCTTGCACAATGGAGTACATTTCTTTGTCATAAGTAGGGTACTTACGAACGACATATGATAGTGTCTCACTATGATGGGCCATGGGGTGTCTGTGATGAGTGAGAATTGTGCCCACAACATAGTCTGAAGCATTTGTCTCGATCTCAAAGGGTTGTTGTAGGTTAGGTAATGAGAGCATTGAGGCTTAGCACAAGCGTTGTTTCAAATCATCGAACACGTGTTGTTGTGACAGGCCCCACATGAACTTTACCTTACCACCACCCCTAATTACTTGGCTGAGGGCCCATGCAATATGGGAGAATCCCAACACGAACCTACGATATAAATTGGCAAGGCCTAAAAATCTCTGAAGCTCAATGAGTATGGTTTGGGTTGGCCAGTCACGAATGACCTGGATTTTGGTTGGATCCACATGCACCCCATGCTCATCAACAATGTAGCCTAGGTGTTGGCCCATGTTCATGTCGAATGAGCATTTTTCCAAATTTGCAAATAGTTTATGATGTCGTAGAGTGTGCAGAACTTGTTGAATACGCTGCAAGTGTTTCGCCCAATTCTTGTTGTAGATGAGGATGTCATCTAGATACACCACCACAAAAGAATTGTTGAAAGGCCGCAAGATATCATCAATCATCCTCATGAAAGTTGTTTGGGCATTCATCAAACCAAAGGGCATGATCAACCATTCAAAACGATCTTCTTTGGACTTGAAGGCAATTTTCCATACATTTGTTTGCTTTATTGGGACCTGATGGTAGCCAAACTTTAGATCAATCTTACTGAAGTATTTGGCCCCCTTGAGCTAGTCAATGAGATCGTCGATTCTGGGAATCGGGTATCGGTTCCTGACTGTGATTTTATTTATGGCCCGATAATCGATGCAATCACCAGGTCTCGTCTTTCTTCTACACAAACACGATTGGGCTTCCACGCGGTGATGATTTGGGTCCGATGTGCCCCTTTTGGAGCAGTTCTTGGATGTGATGCTTGATATCCTCATTTTCTAACAGAAAGCGGCGATAGACTGGCCCATTGGGTAGAGGTGCACTCAGGGTCAGATCAATTGAATGCTTGACCTCACAATGTAGAGATACCCCAGTGGGTGAGGAGAATACGTTTTTGTATTCTTCCACGACCTTATCCACTTGCTTTTGTTGTGTGGAGAGATCAGTTGTGGAGGCCATGGATGTGGTTGCAACCTTTCGCTCACTTTGAGATAAAATCACAAAGAAGACAAACTTCCCGGTCTGAGAGATGACCTTCCTGCATTGCTTGGCAGAGATCAAGGAAATGGCATTAGGTGGGACTACCTCGAGTATCATGTATAAGTTCAAAGTAATAATAACATTGTGAGGCCTAGACTCATATACAGCATGGTGTTTTCATAAATAAGGTTGGCCCAAAAAAACATCACAAACTTCAAGGGGAGAAACATCACACAATACCTTATCTTTGAAAGCCTTGATGTCATAGGACAAGCGGCACTATTGGCTGACGCAAAGATCAGTTCCTTGACATAGCCATCCGATGGTGTATGGCTATGGGTGCAACGTTATTGATAGGGCCAATCACTTGACGACCTCCACTAAGATGAGGTTCTTGTGCCTACCGCTATCAATGATGAAGTGCAGTGGAGTACCCTTTACCCACATATGTGAATGAAAGAGATGCTTGCCTTCCTTTGGCCCATTAGATTCATCGGGTTGGATCTTGGTGGTAGAAACGGTGGCACTGGGTTCCACATCAATAATATATCTCCCATTTTCTGGTTCTGACTCTGAGTCGAAACCCGAATCTGATTCATGGGCTTTCACCTCAACCACCAATGACTTCTTTGAGAGACAATCAACAGTTTTATGCGAGGGAATCTTATGGAAGTCGCACCACTTCTAGGTGTCTTACTTCATCTTTCCATTGTCCTTCTTTGTTTGTAGCTTAGACTGGTTGTCCTAAGGCTGTCCATATTTGCTCTACCCTTTCCCTACTTCTGATGTGAGGGGTTCCCAGAGCCAAACTATCGCATATTTTGTTTAAGTTTATGCTTGATCTTGACGACTTATCGATAGGCCACGGCCAAGGAAAAGATGTCCAGAAACTCCATTTTTGTTTGGATGTATCTATGCAGACCGTCGCGGTGTTTGAGCACCAAATGTCGCTTAGAATGTTTGATACCCAACTTGGTGCGTAAGCTATGGAAGATATTTGTGAACTCTAGCATTGTTTGGTCCATTTTTCTGCTGCAGTGTGGTCCATCCTGTAAACAGGCCATCATAACTTCCAACAAGGTAGTATTGTTCCTTAATAGCATCCATGAAGGACTCCCAGGTGAGTGCGACTATAAATAAAGAGGGTTCATTTGTTTCATTTTTCTCACAAAGAGTCTCCCACCAATATTTGACATGAGGGACGAGTTTGAGGAGCGCAAATGTAATATTTTATCTATTGGAAAAGTTTTGGACAGAAAAATACCCTTCTAGCAGATTCAACCATGTGTCTACAACATTTGTGTCTATCTGACCTTCAAATATAGGAATATCAAAGTTTATTTGTACCTTGAAGGAGGCAGCGCCTCCACTCAAGGAATATATGTCGTTTGTTGGTAGTCGTCGAAGGATTTGCGCAAAACTATCCATCATCTCGCTCCTCTGTTGCACAAGGGCTTCCTCGAGCAACAGTTTGAAAGGATCTCATGTCACGTCATCTTTCTTTTCTCCCTCCATGGAAGGTCGCTTGGGCGTGTGAGAGATTTTGTACTCAAGAGAAACAAGCTCGAGGCCCAAATCTTTGTACGCTGACCTCGTTGGGGACATGCACTAAAAACGACAAGGAGCAGACAACTCTGATACCATTGATCCAGATTTTATGAGCATAATGAAATGAATATAGATCTATATTATGAAGACAGAGATACAATGAACAATAACAAAGATACAATAAAACTTGATTTCTATTCAATAAAGAAATATGTTCAAACTATAAAATGCAAATTGAAACAAGCTTGCTAGAATGGTGGCGGCTTATCTCTCAGAAGAGATGTGATGATTGCGCTCATTTGCAAGAAGAAGAGTACAATGAGGCTACAAAGGTCTTTTTACATTAAACATGAATGTCAAAACCATAGACATCCAAAAACCTAACCCTAGGAGATGAAGCACCAAGAGTCATATGGGCCCCGCTGGGGTAAGTTGGTAAATCAACTTCCTGGGGTCGTAACTTTTGCATACGATCTCTATTTTAGGTGCACGATAGTCCGTTGGAAAGGTCTATCTAAGGACTACATGTTATGTCATCACACTCTAACTCAATCTTTATTTTGATAGTGGTGGGCCCAAAAAATGTTGTTTAGGGCTTCAAAACAGCCTTGGAAGTTTGTGACCCAAAAAGCTAGAAAAAAACTGCTAAGATGAAAATTGAAACTACCAAGACGACATTTGTGTGTGAGACATTTGGAATAGGTGGATTGCCACTAATATCCACTTGGATCAACTACATGCATTGATTTATGTGTACATGCATTTTTTTTAGTGTTTCAACATTAGATTTGGTGTGTTGCATTGATTTCATTATTTTCCTTCTTTTAACAATCCATATATTACAAAGATTGGAGAAAGATACTATTGATATTTGGAAGCAAGAGAGATAGGGTATGATGTTCACTACAACATCTCGAGTTAAAGTTTTGAATGGTATACAATTTTAAACTCCCTTTTCATATGGTCTATATCAAAAGATGGCCAAAGTAGCATGTGTGACTATAAGAAAAGCAAAAGAAGATAGATTGAGACTTATCACAATGTAAACTATTTGTAATTGATTACATTCTTATTATTCACATTTTTAATCATTCATCATTATTACTTTATTTATATTCAACTTATTCATCATGTAACTATTGAAATATACTTCTGAATAATACTCTCTATGTTCTCAACAAATTTAGAAAACTGAGTGAATTGAAAATGATCAGATTCATCATAATATAAATTTTGAAGTATACTTCTGAATAATACTCTCTATGTTCTCAACAAACTGAGAAATCTGAGTAAATTGAAAATGATGAGATTCATCTCAGAGATATACATATTATTAAAATGGGAGAGTAGAGTATTACACACTAACAATACTACTCTACTCTCCTAATGTTCTTGGGCTCTCCCGTGAGAGAGTTACGCCCAATCTCACTCTGATATCATATTGAAATGGGAGAGTAGAATATACACTAACAATACTTCAAGCGCTCTATTGAATCAATGTAATGATACATATAAATACAACAATGTTTGTCTCAGGATAGACAAACTACCTTGATCACTCAATCTATCAATTGAGCAAATAGCTCAACCTCACACCATTATATGATTCTTAGTTGGAGAGAATCTCTCTCTCGCAACCAACTATCTAACAACATCCTAAACTGTAAGATAAAACCACTCATGTAGAGATTGTTCTCTACCTCACAAACATTTGTTTGTCATCTTTTGACTTCCACTACTGCCATCTTCATTGTTGTCTCAACACTCTCACCATCTTCCCTTCAACCATACTTTTTTCACTATGGGTTTCATCTTTGAACTTGCTCACTCATTCCTTTTGTACCTGCAAACAACTAATCATTGATGTCCATATAAAAAGAAATCCATCTACCGAGATACATGGGTACCATATGTTATACTCATTAGTTCTCTAGGAATCCTTTTCACTGACATGGTTCATCAACACATTAGAATCTCCCTTAATCATACCTTGGTCCATCACACTCTCAAATTACTCCATCTCACATTTCCCCTCTTAATCGAAGATCCAACTTCTTTGATTTTACATCAAGCTAGCATACGAGTACACCTGCCACTCTCATACATACCCATGTGGTTCATTCCACAACTTGATGCACATCCTCTCTATGCATGAGAGGGATGCATGTTGAAATATTGTAACTGCAAAGAGTATTCTATTTATTATTGATTCATTTACTTATAAATCAATCCCCTTTTGTGGACTGATCATGTCGAGCTTATGTATGACCAAATCTTGTTTTGTTGATTGGTCAAACCCTAATTATATCATGTTAATTAAGAAGTCGGCCCCCATGCCTAATTAAAGTGGTTATAACCACTAAGTGAAGAGGTCGACCCTGCTTGATGAAGAGACACCTCCCTAGCACCTACTAGCTAGCATAAATAAGTAAGGAGTGTTCCTCATTTGTTCACTCACTCAAGTCACTCGTCTAGTGTGCAAGTTTGAAGGAAGTTGCAGTTGTCGGAAGAAGGAGATAGAGGTGCATTGCTTAGTCTTGGATATTCCCTAGTGTTTGGTTTATTATCTTGGCATTGTATTGGCAATCTATATTAAGGAAGTTTTTGTTGAGTTTTCTCCCCCATGAGGGTTTCCCAGGATAAATTTTGTGTACCTTGTGATTGTGTTTCTTTCAGTGATCATGTTTGTGCTATTATTGTCTAGTAAATTGAAAATAACTTAATAACAACTCTAAATTTAACATGGTTTCAAAGCTTAACTGAATAGAGCATCTTTCACTGGGTAACCAAAAACGTCATTGTTGTCAAACAAGAAAATTAGGGCTTTTAATTGGAAGAGAACTTCAGCCTAAAAACCATCTAAGGAAGTGTGCCCTAGCCTAGCGAACTCATTGGCACCTTGAGCGCACCTTTTCAGTGGCCAGAGCCTTTGAAAAGTCAAACCCTAGTTTTGGAAGGTACCAAAAAACAAGAAAAACCAGGAAACCAAAACCAGTACCAGAAGTACCAGTCCAGAAATGGCACAAGTCAATTTTAAAGGGGTAAAACTTGAAATTTCTTAAAACAAACAGCTCCAGCCTACTCACCTCATCCCAGCGCATCTAGTCCCTGGATCTGAATTCCAAAATTTGAAAGTTGAAAAATTAGGGTTTCCTCATAAAACCTTAAGTTGCAGTTGCAGTACCAGTTACAATTACAATTGCAGCACCAATTGCAGTGCCAGCACCAACTACAGTACTAGTTGCAGTAAAAAAAAATTGTTGCGACTATTGTGTTATTGTCCTAATGCACCTTAACTAGCAAGATATTGTGAGAGGTATGTAATTACATGTGTTTAAAATGCATTATTATTCTAAAGGGTACTTGCAGGAGAAGGGATCTTTTGTCATAGATCCAGCACATTCAGAGGAATAATGCACCTCAGGTTTGATCATTTTATATGCATCTATTCGTTATGACATTATATTGACATCTAGGTTGTATGTTGAAGTTATGAACATCATACTATCTCTTGGTCAAATTAAAGATAAGGTATTAGATTGAGATTAGAGTTTATTCTCTAACTTTGACTTCTGTCAAGATAGCATATTGTCTTAGTACAAAGGACAGGTTGAAGAAAGCACTTGTCATCTTGAGTGAAGGAGACTTGAAAGAAAAGCAACACAATCATTCTTGAGGACAAGACTCCAGGTTCTAGGTTTGATTGATTAAGTTGATAAGATTCAAAGTTGCACATCACAAGTTGATAACTATCCCATTACAAGTAAAACATTATAGTTGAGGTAGCAGTCTTTGAAAAGTATTAGACTTGGTAGCATATGAGCATATGACCGGATGCAACTACCATCTCCTCTAGGAGAAACTTCTTGTGTTGGTTCCAGGTTACCATGGAGGAATGTTTGATCACAACACTAGAAGAGTGTCGATCTCATTTTGTATTGTATTTCTTACTTTTGATCTTTGTTCCAGGCAGGTCATAAGTGATAGCTCTAAAGGAGCTAGTGTGACGATTATTCGTGTTATTGTTTAATTACTATTATCAAAAGAGTAGTATTCTTGCTTGTTGTTTTGTTGACCTTGTTTCAGGTCACAGGTGATAACCCTGAGGAAGCTATAGTGAAGGTTGCAGAAGGCAACAAATTAGATGATTCATGAAGCAGACTATGTACATGACCATATACATTCATGTACCAAAGAAGATGAATAAGAAGCTATCTTTTGAGATCCAAAGTATCTCATATGGAGATTGATTGTAAGGAGCAAAAGGCTCCAAAGACAACCAAACATTAGAACAAGAACTCACAGTAGACTTGTTCAAAGGATAATGAATCCACCTTGACAGGGAGTTGAAATCGTTGGAATTCTGACTCATCTTTCCATATTAAGACTTGGTATTCAACACCAAGTATATCCTCTAAGAGATGATGAAGTCCTTGTAGACTTAGTAGAAATCAAGATTCAGAGTAAGCCTGATCTCAGAAAGGATCAGATGAAGAGACATCTTCCAGGACTGGGAGACAGATTCCATAAGAAGACTAGACTGTAGCTTCAAAGACTTCTAGGAGATATGAAATCTCTTGGGAAGATTCCTTTGTTTCAGTGAAAGAGAAGGAAGCCAGTCAGAAAGACTGGGATATGGATTTTTTCATAAGACTAGAAGCAAAGTCAGTATTGACTTCCAAGATTGATCTAACAGATCAAGCATGTTTCAGATGTACAAATACTTAATTGTGTCCAGAGGATTCTCCCGGCAAGAGGGAGAATACTATGACGAGACACTTACTCCAGTAATTGAAGAAATAGTTCTAGTATTCATAAAGACAACCAGAACAACCATGATTCATATACAGTGTGAGATGTAGGGGGAGTAATCCCCATATTTAAAATTGAGTGGCAGATGGTGATGTACATTAGTCAGGCCATGGAAACATGACTACAATAGAAGATAGATTTACCTCCATGAAAAGAGAAGAGTTATCTTCAGTGTCAGTTTTTGAGCCACTCTTAGTTTAAGATGAAGTTGTTGTCGTAATAAAGTAGAGGAGTTACTATCATATTTCATCAGTCATAGTGAGAATGGAGCAGCCCTTCTCAGCGTTAGAGCAGTTGTAGATGCAGAGTCCCAACTCCAAAAGGAACAGTTGTAGAAAGAGGAGAGGACATACTCTCAGGTAGTGAGACAGATAATGTTTTGTATAAAGCACATAGAGCCAGCACATGATTGTGCAAATTGAGTTGCAAGTGAGCAAGTGTACCAGGTTGGCACAATGTGATGTGAAAATTTAGTTTCAAAGTACAAGACTCATGTCTGCAAGATCAAGCAAGCTCCTAGAGCTTGGTATGGTAGATTGATAGTTTCCTCACGAACTTGGGCTTTACCAAGAGTAAAGCAAAATTCTAACATTTACTTCGAGGTTATGAATGATGAGCCAATTATATTATTGTTGTATGTGGATGACTTATTCTTAACTAGAGAAGAAAAGCTCATCACAGATTGTAAGAGGCTAGTTGCAGAATTTGAGATGAAAGACCTAGGCCTGGTGCACTACTTCCTAGGTCTCGAATTTTGGCAGAGCCCAGAGAAGATCTTCATTTACCAAGGGAAGTATGTAGTTGAAATACTGAAGAAATTTGACATGTTAGAATGTAAATCCATGAACACACCCATGGAAACAAAGTTGAAGCCCCTGGTAGATACTTCATCAGAATTGGTTGATGCTACTCTATACAAGACAGATTATTGGTTCGTTGATGTATCTGACGAATACTAGGCTGGATATATGTTTTGTTGTGAACACCTTTGAGTCAGTATCTCGTAGAGCCCAGACGTGTTCACCTTGAAGTTGCAAAATATGTGATGAGATACCCTAAGGGTGCATTGGAACATGGTCTCTATTATAATGGAGGTCATAAATTCAGAGTGATTAGTTATATCGATTCAGATCGGGATGGAAGTGTTTCTGACAGAAAGAGCACTTCAAGGTGTTGTTTTAGTTTGGGGTCAGCCATGACTTCATGGTAGAGCAGGAAGCAATCCAGTATTGCTCTCAACACGACAAAAGCAAAATACATTGTAGCATGTTCCACCAGTTGTGAAGGCATATGGCTTCTAATGTTGTTGACAGATCTATTTGATCTCGAGATGGAAGCCACCGTGATTCTATGTGATAACCAGAGTTGTATAAAGATGATGGAGAACCATGTGTTCCATCATGAGTCGAAGCACATAGAGATCCGATATCACTTCATTTGTGATATGATGCAGAGGGGAGTTGTAAAAATCCAACATGTTGGCATAGATGAGCAGGTTGCATATGTGTTGCCCAAACCTATGTCTCATGTAAAGTTTGAGCACTTTCGAGGCAAGCTTGGTATAGTCTAAAAGGACCTCCCTTGAAAGGGGGAGTGATACTGATGATACTATGGTATCCTGACCAATAGCGGGTAGCTCAATTAGGATTTTATATCCTAGGGGACTGATCATCCCTAGACAGATCCCGAAGGTCCATAAGGACGGGCTGTTAGAGTACTTGTGCATGTGTATGCTAGATTCGGTCAGTAGTGATAGCTCCGTTAGGATTTTATATCCTAAGAAATATTTTGATTCCTGGGCATATCCTTTGGATCTCTCAAAGTACCACAAAATGTTGTTGCACCTGCCTCATTCTGTTGCATATGATGTTGATGTTGTTCCAGCCTCATGCTGATGATTTCCAACCTCGTGTTGATGTTGATGTTGTTCCAGCGTTGTGTTGATGATTTCCAGCCTCATGTTGATGTCGATGTTGTTCCAGCCTCGTGTTGATGATTTCCATCCTCATGTTGTGATGATGTTGCTTCAACCTCGCGCTATGATGATGTTGCTCCAGCCTCGAGTTGTTGATACTTTAGCTTCATGCTAAAGATGGTGATGATGATACTTTAGCTTCATGTTAAAGATGTTGATGATGATACTTTAGCCTCATGCTAAAGATGGTGATGATGATACTTTAGCCTCATGCTAAATATAATGATGATGTTACTCCAACTCCATGTTGTGAACGATGATGATGATGTTACTCCAGCTCCATCCTATGAAAGATGATAATATTTATGATGAGAAAAACTTTCGATGATATGTGTGTGTGTGTGTGTGTTTCAATCAATGTTCCAGATGTTGATGATGTCATTTCCCTCTCTCTCTCTTGATGATGTTGTATTGAGCTGTGTTAGTAGAATACCCTTCTTGTTAAGGGGGAGTGTTGAAATATTGTAACTGCAAAGAGTATTCTATGTATTATTGAGTCATTTACTTATAGATCAATCCCCTTTTGTGGATTGATCATGTCGGGGCTTATGTATGACCAAATCCCCTTTTGTGGATTGGTCAAACCCTAATTATATCATGATAATTAAGAAGTCAGCCCCCAAGCCTACTTAAAGTGGTTATAACCACTAAGTGAAGAGGTATGCCATGCTTGATGAAGAGACGGCTCCCTAGTGCCTTCCAGCTAGTATAAATAAGTAAGGAGTGTTCATCATTTGTTCACTCACTCAAGTCACTCATCTAGTGTGCAAGTTTGAAAGAAGCTACAGTTGTCGAAAGAAGGAGAGAGAGGCGCATTGCTCAATCTTGGATATTCTCTAATGTTTGGTTTATTGTCTTGGCATTGTATTGGCAATCTATATTAAGGAAGTTTTTGTTGGGTTTGCTCCCCCATGAGGGTTTCCCGGGATAAATGTTGTGTACCTTGTGATTGTGTTTCTTTCAGTGATCATGCTTATGTTATTATTGTTTAGTAAATTGGAAAGAACTTAATAGCAGCTCTAAATTTAACAATGCACGCTACATGATTACATGTGCTATCACATTAATACATGTAGTCTGACTCAATAGGGATTACAAAACATGATGCACTACGACGCTACCTATATGCCTGAATAACAGGGCTTACAACAATCTCAAGAAATCAACTTGCCTATGGTTAAACTTACAACTTGGACCAAAACTATTGGGTGTCAAGTACAACCGATCATGCACCTCCTACATCACATATGCATCATTAATTTAGGTACAAGAAGCATCCAAAAATGCTTTACAAAGGTAACCAATTATATGTCCAATATACAAGCCCATTACAAAACTAAGATCATACTTATCTCATCACCATCACTTCAGCTTTGTCTCCTCTTCAACTCACTTTCACTTTAACATTATCATCTGTCATGAAGCATCTTTGGTCTTCTTTCTCCTATGGAGTGGTTCACATACTAAGCATCTTTGTCTCTGTCATCGGTTTGATTATCTTGGATCTCTGTGTTTTACCTCACATGTCATTTGTTATAGTAGCTAATTCTAACAAGATACCAACATATGTATTGAGTTAGCTAGACTCAATACCTTTGTACATTTCCAATTCCAAGACATAAAACTTAAACATTATCGAGATTTAAACAAAACTATTTGCACCGAGAGTAGTGAGGTGCTCTACAACCCACTATAGAGGATATGTTGTCATGTTAGTGTTATGTTAGATTAGGTTAGATAACATTACATTAAACATTAAGAAAGAAAAATTAAAGTCGGCTCAATTAAAAAAATAACAATAATAAAAATTAAATCGATGCAATAGGTTAGAATAGATAACATTACATTAAACATCAAGAAAAATTGAAGTGGGCTCAATTAAAAAATATACCAATAATAAAAATAAAGTGGGCTCAATTAAAAAAACAATTACACTTTAAGAAATTTGATCCCTCTCGGTGCTTGATAGATCCGGGTTTAAGATGGATCTGCGTTATTTTCACCACCATCGCATCTATGTGACTGCTAACATATGTAACAAAATAGAAGCTTGACTGTATGTCCCGAGATTGATATGCACATACAAAGGCTTCACTCTAGATCCATTTACATGCACTTCCACATCTCCAAGAACCTCAAGAGAGAACACAACCTTCCATCTTGAGATGCACTCACAATGTGATTTTTCTTAGTTGTCCAATCCAATTTTGCACACTCATGTTCCTGTAAATTTTGCACATGGGCTTCTCTTCCTCATGGTGGTTCTTTCATTCTACAACAAATCTTGAAGGAAGCTTCTACTCCAACAACAAATCCTTGTGCACGTATTGAGTCCCCTCACTTCACGATGCCACAGTCTTGTAATTACCATATCTTTGTCACACTACAAGTCTACACTCTGTGCCTTGGTTGGATGGGCATCCACTTGTGTCTATTGTTGGATGGTTACACAACATCTCGTAGCTTAATCTCGCCATGATGGTTGTGCCAACTCCTCCACACAGGCTTGTGCTATCTTCAAACACGGGTCCTCGACTCCTCTCTTTTTCACACAAACTATGGAAGTCCAAACTACACAACACACTTTTCATCATCGATTCTTACTCTCAGGAAGACACCCATGCTATTGTTAGTGTTTGTAGCTTGGACAGGTATTTTCTCAAGGGTGTCTACTAGTGAAAATCAGCATTAAATGTATCCTTACCGTTCCTAGAGTTCACTTTATTAATTTATTAATAAAGGTGAACGTCTTTTATAAATTGACTTTTAATTAATAAAGTGACTAAGTTAAAGTCACTTAATGATTTCATTAAAAGATAGTCATTGATCTCACAATCTAATCTTGACCGTTGATATTAAGTAAATGGCTAAAGTAAAAATATAAAAACAGAGAGGGTAAAGAAAAAAAGACACAAGGAGAATTCATTTTCACAATTCACATGAGGTGAAGGAGAGGAAAAATCATATCTTATTTTTCCAGCATTGGCGAGAAAGAAGAACAGGTTGCATGCATCCCAAGGAGGCAACACACTTCCCAAGGAGGATGCAAGCATCCCAAGGCAGCAAATCCGTACAACAAAGGTCACACGTGTGGGAAACATGTCGCATTAATTGCAGCAGGTCATATGCTTCCCAAGGCATTTGCATTTATTACAACAACAGAAGATCCATACATATCTGTATGAACAACCTCAGAGTTTCAGCAACACAAAAATCGAGGCAACAATGCGGTGACATGTTTGGAGATTTGGTTTGTGGTTTTATTTCTCAGAGCCATTTTCCCTATGAGGAGAGCTCTTTTAGGTTCCGAAGTTATTTGAATGAAGAACTGATCTTGAAGAGTAGAAAAATTGTGTACTATGTGTGATTGTTTTTCTCGTTTTTTGTTGCATGCAAGAGTTAATCATTTCAACAAAGTATTTAGATCTAATATGTTTTCTTAGTTAGCTTATTTTAGAAAAATTAACAACGACATTCCACCCTCCTAAAGAATCCCCAAATCCCTACCACAACTCATTTTACTGGCGCGACATTCAGTCTGTACACTTCATGGAAACTAAACGTGACATCTAATTCAGGAGGAGATTTACTCAAAGATGAATCATGCGCACACTATTGAGTTTCCCTGTCTTCCCTTCACCTCTACAGAGGCAATTGAGAAACTAACAATTTATTCGTGCACTTTGTTTTGGATCCAATTTCTAACTTTGGAAGTTCTGCAATGGCTTCCTTGGCAGCCAGCTATATATGCCTAGCTGTCAGAGGCATTGTAGAACCCAAGCAGGAATAATATATTACATTGTGCTAGAAAACATGAGAAATGATCGCGTTATATGTGACTCCTCCACGCAAGTCGTGACTCCTTTTCACATTTCTAACTCCTCTTCACAGGCATACTTCCTTCACACATCCATGGTAGTGACTCTTTTTCCAATGACGACGTCAATCAATTCTCTCCTCCTTTGACCCCAGCTCATCAATTTAATCAATCGATCACTTCCCCATGACAATGGCTCCTTCTTGTTGGTGGACTTTCTCTAATAACGATGGACAAACAAATAACCTTCACACTATTACATACCTTGCAGCGACTCACTCACAACCAACATACTAATAACCTCCTAAACTATAGGATCAAACCACTCACACAGAGATTGTTCTCTACCTCACAAACACAATCTCCTCACACATGATTAAGACAAGGAGTTACATATCCCAACACATATACATATACTTTTGATCATCTACAAAAATAAAAAATGGAAGAAGATTGATTGACATTGATCCTTCTTGATAATACTCTATACTTTCAATCAACTGAGAAAAGTAAGTAAATTTCGAATAAGTAAATCAATCTTAGACATATACTTACTCTTAATATATTCAAGGTTAAGATGAATCTAGGCTAATATATCTATTAAAACACATTTTGTGGAAAAAGTGAAAGGAGATAATTAATAAAATTCATTAAAAATTAAATTTATTATTTATAATATTTTAATATTAATAATAAGTTGTAAAAATTATACATCTATTAATGAAAAAATATATTTAAGAGATGCTTTGTGGGTGAGTGGAAGGGGTTAATTAGCATGAGGCGCACCACTCAGGGTCCTGCAAAGAAGATCATGGAGTTCTACTGAGATTGAAGTGAACAACACGTGAACATTTTCATTATTATCATTTCGTCCATGCTCAGAAACACATAATAACAGTTAATGGATGAACTAATCCTCTATATTTACAAACAGATTTGTATCTTTCAGAGTATCCTATGCGTAACTATTGCTTACAAGATAATGAAAATAATGTTTGTTTCTCGTTTGTCATGTTGTCATTGTGATACAAGGCATCGTCATCTATTTGAACGTGAATGCCAGACATTGAGTCACATTTGTGGAGAAATTTGTGTTTGTCCTTGTAGAATATTTAACATGTTATCATTGTGATATAAGACATAGTCTCCTATTTGAACGTGAATGTCAGACATTGAGTCACATTCGAGGATAAATCTGGGATGTATATTGCATTGACAATAACACGACAAAATTCATGCATTCATAGTTAACCGGCTGTGACAGGTGTTAAACATGAGGCATGTTAGAATAATAGGTGTGCTTGTTTCACCATAGACAATATCTCAATATTGTCACCCAACCATAGGCACAAATGTCACCCCGAGCACCTTAACCTTGAAAAAGAGAATAATTCTGGAAGCAAACCCTAGAACCAATA
>JZKD02S2061157.1:22263-32918 GCA_000966675.3 Picea glauca | reverse complement strand
ATCTTTTTCAAAGGGGCTTAGGATCCTTATAACAATGAATCAAGGCTTTACAAGTTACAAAATTCCTTAGGAAGGTATAGGGTGCTTCTGGAAGTCCCAAATGCTCCTAATCCGCTGAATTTTGGCAGAATTTCCCCATGTTTATTCAATGACCTGCACAAAACAGCAAACAAAAGAGGACACAAGATAGCCAAAAAACACTTTAAGAGTGTCTTTGGTTATTAGTAAAAGATCTACAAAAATTTCTAAGTTAAATTCTACAAAAATTTGCAAAAGGGAACTAAGAAACTCAAGCTAGAAAGTTAGTTTCCTTAGGGTCTTTTGTGGCTATTCTAAAACAGCAAGTTTAAAGCACTTAGATGCTAGATTTGAACAATGAAAACACTTGGAAAATATTAGCCTTTAACCCTTTAGAAATTTCAGAAAATTATTTGAGCAAAGGACTACTTTCCTATACTAGATCTAGAATCTTAAGATAGCAACTTTAAGAAACAGAAATCAGATCTAAGCTATCACTTGCATGCATGAAATGAACTGACGATTTAGCTAGATAAACTAGATCCAAACTTGCTTTCATATATATGTAAAGTAACCAAGAAATTTTGCTTTCAAGAGAAGGAGAAAGAGAACAAGCTTGTGCTTGGAAAGTATTGGGCAATGGAGTCCTTCTTGGTGAATTGTGGAGGGATCTTTTCAAAGGACTTGGACAAAAGGAAGAGTCAAATTAGATCATCCACTTCTCCAAGTTGAGGTATCAATTTCTTCAATCACTTGCAAAGAGAGGGTTAGAGTATGGTATTACCCACAAAAGAGACCTCAAAACACAATATGTTAAACCAAACAAGTATTGCATCAAAAAAGCGCTTAAGTAAATAAATAGCAAGATAACTAATCAAACTAGCTTAGCAATCTTACCCTATTGAGTAATAATACTCCTATAAGGCCACATTAACCAAAATATAATAGCAAGAAACCATAGAATAATATCACCTCATACACATATGCATCCACACACTTGGCCAATCCACCAATTTGACCTCCAAAGTATTCTTTTATTCCAAAATGAGAAAGAGTATTACAATAGCAATGATACACAAGCAATTCTTCCCAAAGCTCCGACTAACTAAGCAAATGGGAGAACGCTTCATTATATAGCAAATGGGTGAAGGTTCCCATGAGGGAGGACGCACCACTTGGTGAAGTAGGCGCACCACTTGGAGAGTGAAGTAGTGCCAAGTGTGGGATGAGGGGCTGCCACCTCTCCCATATCCAATCTAAGATGCCAACTCGCAGATTTGGAAGGACCAAGGATGCGCCACCTCTCAAAACGGTGGGCTGCCCACTCAAGGATGCGCCACCTCTCCAAGAGAGGCGCACTTCTCAAAGAGCACATGCATAAAACTTGATGACAACTCACCCAATCAACCTTAATCAAATCTAGAATGCATCTTGTGTTTGCCACATAGCTTTTTGAGGCTTTATTGTCTCCAACATGTCCCCACATGTTTTCTTAATTTTTGCCTTTGCTGATTCTTTTATGATTTTATTTGACTTTTTTGAGTTTTTGGAGTAAAATTATTTTTTAAGTGATGAAAATCACTAATTTTACTCAACCAAGTGGGTACTTAGGTAATATGGGTGCTGTAGGTCAAAAAACGATCACCCCCATGGCATATTAAGTCCCCTAGTACCACTTTTTTAATACATCTTTATTTTTTAATTAAAAATTGTCGAATTCTGGCAATTTTTTAATTAACTGAAAAAATTAAAAAATCCTAAGGGGGACTTAGTACATTTTCATAAGACTCTAGGAAAATGTTTAGCATGGTAATATACATTAGACACTAGGCTTAGATCCATGCTCAAGCCTAACCATGGGCATATACTCTAGCTCTGGAGGGATTGAGTGAAAAAACTCATAAATTATAAATTGCTTGAAAATGACAAAATATAATTAGTAAGTGAAAAAACACTCCAGAGTATAACTCACGCTTAGGACTTAAGGTGGCTAAGACCTTTTACAAGTTCATCGTGCAACATCTTTTATTACAATTTTTATGGAAATGTAAAGAGAAAAAGGTTGGTCTTTATGACCAGCTGAACTTCTGAACTCTGAATTTTGAACAATAATGTTCAAACTTTGGCGGCTCGCTGGAAGTCCATCCTAGTGCAACTTTGATGGATAACAAGACCCAACCCAATGACAAGCAAACAATGGAAATGCAATTTTTTTAATGACAGGAAATCCTTTTTTTTACAATACAATAAAATAGACCAGTGCCTAAAATATACCCAAGGTTTGCTTATTGAGATGAGCAATTAAATATATGTCTACAAAATTAAATAAAGCATGAAATATCTATACAATGAATTATGAAATACTAAGAGCTTTATACAATTATTTCCAAATGAACATAAGAATGATTACAACAAGAATCCAGAATCTCCAATACATGTAAATATCCACAATGAGATAAATTTACTTGAAACATGAAATTGCTAGGAAATTAGAATCACATGAAAAGTAAATTGCTTGGAACGTAAAATTGCACAACTTGAAAGGGTGAGATTGCTTTGAAAATGAATAGCCCAATTTGAAGTGCAATGTTGTGAATGTAGTGTTGGTTAATTTTAACAAGTTTTTAAGTCTCTCTTGAATTAGGGGGATTAGAATGTGAAAGATACAAGCCTAGACTATGTGACTTCCCCAAATCGTTATCCCCTCAACCAAAAGGAATTGCTGGGTGCTCAAGAAGAAGGAAAAGCAAGGTCCTTCCCTAGCTTCACAGGTCAAATCCGGAATGCTTGGGCGCTCAAACAAGGAGGACACATAGTGCCATGAAGTCGTCCTCGACTTACACCCCTTGTAGCCTCCCAAGTCACCCTTTTTGGTGGTGGAAACAATAACAATTGGATGCCTAATTAAACTAAATTCCAATCCTTTGCCCTTTCTTAGTTACCCAAGGTCCACTACGTGGCAAGGGGAGGGAATACGGGGCAGAGGTGAAGCACAAATAGGATTAATTTTGCAATAATTTAAATGACTTGGAAATTTAAAGAGCAACCCCACAACACTGGCACAAGTGGAGAACTAGCCTACCGTTTTGGCCAAGGTGGGTGTAATAAAAGAATTTAAATGACTTGGAAAGCAAAAGAAACCCCACAACAATGACACAAGGGAAGGACAAGCCTACCGTTTTGGCCAAGGTGGGTGTAATATAAGAATTAAAATGACCTGGAAATTTAAAAGGCAACCCCACAACAATGGCACAAGTGGAGGACTAGCCTACCGTTTTGGCCAAGGTGGGTGTAATAAAAGAGAAATGCAAGGAAAATAAATCTAACTCTAGCCTTCACGATTTTGCAAGGATGGCTTAGGCCAATCTCTTTGCAAGGTGTGGACAATATTTCCTAAATTATTACAATATCAGATTTTTTATATATACTTGAGAGAAGGCAAACCCAAGAGACTCTTTTGGTTTCTTACAATTCTTTAGAAGAGGAAGATGAAGAGGGATTTGATATCCCAACTTTAGAATGCCTTTTGAGTGCCTTGGGGGCTCAAAACAAGTAGCACCTCCTCCTTGTTGTTGAAAAGCTGCATAAAAATCAGCAAGGTATATTTGCTAGAAAAATCTGCAAACACCAAAGATCCTGTTAACTTTTGTTAGTCCAATGAAACACAAATTTAAGTAGAGAAATTTGAAAATAAAAGTGAGTTTTTAATGACCATTCTAGAGCAAAAGAATGCTTAAGAACGAGTAGAAAAGGGTGTATACAATAAGAGGAAAATAATGAAAACTTTGGTTGATTGAATGAGTGAGTTTCCCACTCTGAAAATCACTCCTCCAATCTTTTAGTGACCTGCAAACAAGTATATCTTTTGCTACACAAGACACAAGGAGGTGAGAGCATCTAAAAAGCTTGCAAAATACTTTGCAAACTTGAAAAGAAACTACCACAAAACTAATAGTAATACTACAACTAATTACTCCCAAGCAAAATACTTTGCTTGGGTCTCCAAGTTAAACTAGTGAATGCAAAGAAAATACAAGAAGTAAAATGCACTATATCACCTCACAAGAACACCATGGAGAGCATCAAGAGGACTCCCAATGCACACAATAGATTCTCCAAGGCTTCCTTTATTATCCACAAAATGTTGCTACAAATACTTGTAGCATGATTTACAATGACAAAATGTGAGAGAGGGAAAATAATGGGAGAAATTTTGGCATAATAGACTTGCTCTAAGAATTGATGATGAAATGAGGAGGAGAGGCTTTCTCTTATAGATGAGGAAGAGGAGAGACCCCACTTGGATGAGCTCCAAGTGTCACACATCCAAGGGGGGAGTGTCTCTTCAAGGGGGACGCACTTTTAGGGTTAGTGAGGTGGGTGAGGCTTGAGGGTTGAGTGGGGAAGGGGGAAAACACCTTTCCCACTCATCAAAAAGGTAGTTAGGGTCAAAGGGGGGTAAACCCAAAGTTTTGGGGGCCCTCTTGCATTATTTTTTATTTCCCATGAGTTTATGAGCAAGGGGGGCATCCCTCTTCTAAGGAGATGGTCATCTTAGGTTGTTGGCTTAGCAAGGGGGTGTCTTCAAAGTGGAAAATCACTTTCCAAACTCAGGAAAAACATTAAGAATCATTTTCCCCCTCATGATTTTAGTGACTTTTACAAAATCTGGCTATTTTAATTTAGCTAATTACATGCTGATTTTTGACCGACTTGGACTCCTCATGGACAATGACCTAACAAAACTTGTCCAAATGAGCTGACACTTGGTCCAAGGGTGTAGGGATTCATAAACCATTTGTTTTGAGTAGTCATACCCCTATACAAAATCCCCAAGGACTACTTTTTTACATTTTACATCAAAAATAATTAAAAATCCTTAGTTTGCGGGAATTTTAATTATTTAAAAATTCTTATCAAAGCTTAACAGAATTCCGCAAGACTCTAGGAGATGTCTAGCATGGTCATTTACAACAATTTTAGATCTTAGTCACTCCTTGGGCTCGATCATTAGAACGCCTTTCACCACTTTGGAGAATTATTATGAGTGAAAAACTTAAGGATAATTAAAATGGCAGTGAAGCAAGATTAATTACCTGAGGAAAAAAAACACTCGAGGAAAGGACTTCCATAATGATAAAGTCCTAGGTAACTAGACAAAAATTGACTCTTGCTAGCATATTACAATATTATCCCACGTAGGAGAGCGAACATTTCGAGCACATAGAAAGACATGCTGGGAGCAAAATTTGCCCTGTTGAACCAAAAGTCTTCAAACTGGTTGTACCACTAGGTATATATCTTCATGGTATATGACTTGACCCCTTAGTAGAAATAGGTGGTCAACAGTGCGCTCCACTATGAAAACTTATCCACTTCTTGCATAACCTTGTTCACACCTTGCGCACATGTGAAGTGACTAGTGATGGTTTTTCTTGGTCAAAAGGGCACCCATTTACAAAATTTTCAAGGAGATAAGATGAATTTGATGAAGTCTCATTTGTACAATTTTCAAGGGTGTCCCTTCTAGTGTGAGAGCTTCAATGTTGATTTAGTCAAAGTGGACACAAATGCACAATTTCCAAAATCACACTATTTCATGAAGGTATATTTTATTGTTTCTTGGTCAATGGACTTATAAAAGATGCACTCAAACATTACACTTGGCATTGGCATGCATTTCTAGAAAAGATCCCTGAAAAAATAAGTTATACTCTTGGTAAATTGCTCATCTATTTGGAAATTTGCCAAGAAGTATTATTATTATTTGGAGGTGGTTATTTCTAGAAAAGCACCCTCATCATGGAATTTTACACTTGGCATTCATGCACACCTATTTCACCAAGCCTTTTTATTATTATTTAAAGAACGAGGAGGACAAATGGCACTCAAAAGTTGCCTTTGCATGAGCTAGGAGGAGGAGGATAAAACATGGCATCACATTCATCTAGATGATTTTATTTAGTATTTTCTATGGGCTTTTGATCTAATTGACCCACTTAGGTAGTTTTTGTAAACATTTTTAATATTTTCCTTGGAGAGTCTTATCAGGAAAATGATATTTTATTGTAGAGGAGTTAGCTAAAATCTATATAAGGAATTTTCTCAGTCCATTTACAAGATGGATTCAATTAGTGGAGAATAATGGGAAAAAACTTGTCTCACCTTTGCAAAGCTATTGTGTAATATTGTCTATTCTTTAGTATTTGTTCTAGGGTAATCATAGAAGGATTTGAGTTGCAAGTTTTGATCAAGGAATGAGCTATTACAATGCAAACATTGCAAGTGAGGTATGAAGTATTTTTCTATTTCATTTCTTTGACAAATTCTAGGCCAGATCTATTGTATTGGGGGTGAATATATTAGGGTTTCATTTGCTTACCCTAGGTTTAGTATATGATTTACTTTGTAATACTTAGGTTAATTTCTTTGGAATTATCATCCCTATAATCCTTGCAAGGTTTCACATTCCTTAGTTTGATGCTCATCCAAACAATCTTTATGATGTTTGGGACTTCAACAACCAAGACAAGGGGACAAATACTCAAGAGAGGCTTAGACGCCAAAGCCCAAGCAAGATAGGCACTCGTCCCCTATTCACTCATCACTCCAACCCCATCTTTTACATTTACTTCTTCGTCACAATTGTGGCTAGGTTCTCTTTACTCCCATTCCTACTGCACGAAGTGAGCCTAGTTTGTAATGTCCCCACTTTGGGACATCATTATATTATAGAGTGTTATGATGACCATAGTGGCCAGATGGAGGATATAGTGAGTATAGGGCTATTGAGGGGTATTTTGGGGTCCGACTTGCATCGCTCATCTTATTTCATCATTATGATCCATTCCGCACAACTTGGATTTGGTTTCGTTGCATTCCGACAATTTCCATGATTTTGAGTTATTTTGGACTATAAGTTAATTAAATTCACTAAGGAGGTCATATTGGGCATAATACTTGGAGGAACCTCTTAGTATAATAGCTCATTGGAATCGGGAGGAACAACACTACATGATAGGATGATGAGAAGTGACTTTCAGTGGCTAGGGAAGCCACAAGGAGAGATAAGGTGCTTTTCAGAGTTAAAATGGTTAATTAATTATTAAAGTGATTTAATTAATTAATTAATAATTAATAAAGTAAAAGTCACTTTGGAGGGACAAGGTGAGTACGAAGGATAAAAAAGAGGCAAGGGCCTCTATTCTCTCATTCATGTTGATTATCATTTTGATATCTGGCTTCTAGCTAGTGAGCCCATGCATTTGGGGGTTTTGAGGGTTTTGACTTAACAAACCTTAGAGATCAGCTCGGTGGTGAAAGATCCCACCTAACCTGGTCCAAGCTTGGTCACGGAGGTGAAATATTCCTCCCTCATCATTCTACATCAGATCTACTTTAGCTACAGGCGGATTTGACTTCAGTTACAGGTTCAGAGAGAGGTAGGGCACAACTTTAGAGGGTTTCCAGCAGGAGGGCGCACCACCTTGAGGAGGATAGTTCGATCTGGGTAGAGGAGAAGGATTTGGAGGAAAGGGACTTCTGGGTTTCATTCGTATGCCATAGGGCATCATTTCTAGTTTATTCCGGAGGAGTTTTATCGGCCATTTTATTTACTAGAGCTTGGCATGAGTTGGAGAAGAGAGGGGTGCACTTCAGAAAGTGGTTTCAACCATTTGGTAGCTCAGATCTTCACTATTTTGCTTGGGACTTCACCAGTGAGGTAACAGTGCCCCGATCTATCGTTTCAATGGTTTTGGGGAGCATTGGAGGCCTCTAGGAGAGAGGCCGAATTATTGGGTCTTCATTCATCGAGGAGAGCGCAAGCCAGATTAGGGGTTTGTTCATTTGGTGGGTCAGAACTTCACCATTCATCCTAAGACTTCACTCGGGGTTTGGTATTGACCCGATCTACAGTTTGGTATCCTCATCGGAGTGTTTGGAGGCCTTTAGTAGTAAGGCCGAGTTATTGGGTGCATCCAGTCTTCCAACAGGGCGTAGCTTATCCAGCTTGAGGGTTAGCACTTCAGAGGGCCGAGATCTCATCTTGTTATTCATGTATGGTAGTCAGGTGGCCTAGGTTGGCTTACATCTTGTTTTCTTGATCTTGCTCGAGAGTTATCTCCATTTTTCTACTAGATCTTAGCTATATTGTACCAGATCTGCAGATCCATTGTATTAGGTTCTTCTACTATTATGAATAAGATCAGATCTGAGGCATTTTTGGTTATTCATGGTATTGTTGGACTTGTATCTTGTTGAGGTATGTTCCATTGCTATATCTTCTTATTTATTGCTGCAAACACACATTAAAGTCATCATCATAAACCCTAGCGCAACCTAAAAGACCATAATCAGCAAAGTGTTTGACGAAATGCCACAACCTGAAAACAGTTAAAAATTCATGGAAATCGCAATGTTCTTGGCACCTTGGCTTGGGAACATTACAGTGTTATCAGAGCTTAGACTCCTGCCAGTCTGATGGGTCTTCCACAGGGAGAAATGGATAGACAGGAATTGGTCTTAGCCCTACGAGAGTTGATAGCCAACATACAACAAAATGGAGAACGGATTAGACAAATGGTAAAGAGATTGAAGAAAGAACATAACATTCCTACACCCATTAGGAGCAGGCAACTTTGCTACAGCTGCGAAGTGCCTTGGGAACCCGATCATAGATGTAGGGGTAAAGGTAAGAAGCACATTATTGAGGTGCTCTATGATAGTGATGCTGAAGTGTGTGAGGATGTAGCGATAGATGCTTATTTGGAGCAGTTCGATGATGCTAGTGACTCTTGCACAGAGGCTAGTGATTCTTGCATGCTTGAGGAGGATAGTGACCCTTGCCCATTGGAGGAACAGTGGGATGGACATGATGATAGCACCTGTGTTTCAACAGACATATCACATACTGTTGATGACCTTACACCTCAGCAGAGTGGTGACACTAGTGGGGATTCACACGTGTTAGCACCTAGACCTAACGAGCTTCCTATGATGACCGTGACACATCTGTCATCTTTTCAGACACCCATGATAGCCATGACACATGTGGATATCAGTGGCATTTCAGATATGATAAGGGATCCGTATGTGAGGGATGCACACCAGGGACATATCGATCCACGGATCCAGGAGGAGATACATGACGTGTAGACAGTAGACCTTACACACACATATCAGCATGAGGAGAGTGGGTCACTTCTTTTGGAGACTCCACTGTTTGATCAGGCTGTGGAGATTGACAGTTGGATGGGACACTTACTTCCAGGACTAGCTTGCAGTGATGACGGTGTACCCCTTATTGGTCAGGATGACCATAGCACATGTCTGGACACATCATTATGGGATCCAGGCGCAGATGATAGTAGCAAGGTGAGTGCACAGGAGGATACAAATGCTGATACAGGATACAGTGTGATTCGGAGGGAGACAACATTTGGTGATGGTGTGCAGTGGCATACAGGAGGACCCAGTAGCACAGTGGACAGTGGGAAGTTCAGTGCCGTATCTTTTGCAGAGAGTGTTGTTGGGGAGTCCAGGGTTGACACTAGCAGGATTGACACTAGCAGTGAAGGGCATGAGGTAGCACCTCCGCATGACTATGATTAGGAGTCACGCTACTTGGCAGGACAATTGAGAGTCAGTGAGGACATGATCATGGCAGCCACTAGGCGCATTGATGACACACATGCATTGGTGGCTGATTATTGCTGGAGGGCATCGATGGCACATGATAGTTCAGATGGGGGATTTGCCATAGACGACTTGCATACTCTCATGGAGAGAGTGTCTGTGATGAGGAACGATTACCAATAGTTACTGATGGACAGAGACTATCTATTGGGGGTTGGCGAGATGTATCACAGGGCCCTGAGGGAGCAGGAGTTGGAGGTGGACAGACTCACTCATGAGTTGGAGAGCACTCGAGGATTCTTGAGAGACACACAGACAACCCTTCAAGAATCAGAATCCAGGTCAGAGGAGCTTCGAGATTAGACAGAGTCAGATATATCCTTCAGTCACATTGCTAGGGGATGTTGGTGGCTTAGCAGAGGAGCACCAGTTGATGGAGGAGCATGAGGAGTACCCAGGACCACTGATGAGTATGGAGAGTTATGATCTGGAGGCACAAGAGGTACCCTCCACGAGGATCTTTGAGACAGTCGAGCACTCACATACACATGGGGACTCCAGAGCTAGGGGCCGTTATGAGGACTGTTATCGTTCAGTTTGTAGTTTAGGTTAGATAGCTAAAAGGTTAGGATCAAACTGGCGTAACAGGAGCTTCCCCACCCACTGTCACCTCGATGGGGGGCTCTTTCTATTAAGGGTGGCTAATCCCAAGGGAGACGTCCCTAGGTAATCTGGGGTGTTGAAAGGAAAAGGGTCAGGGGATTAAGGCTCAAAGGTTAAAGTAGGTTTTCCTTTCACAGATTACCGCCAAGAAGATAGTCAAAGAGAAGATAAACCACAAGATAGGCACCTGTTTGCGAGACAAAGCAACAAATAAAACTAAAACGTGCAACAGTGGTTAGTACTTCAATTGTCAATGACTATCAATATGAAATACACATGAGCATAAATAAAAGTAATTATTGACGAAGTCAATGATTGCAATAAAGGCTATGGCTTAT
>JZKD02S2061135.1:0-14633 GCA_000966675.3 Picea glauca | reverse complement strand
ATTCTTGGACACATGAGAAATTCAAGTAAAGTTTCCATTGATAAGACTATGCCAACAACATAAAAATGTACAGTTCAGTTATCCCACAGTAAACCCTAAACGAAGTTTTTTTTTCAAAGTTATTCAATCCATAGTACATAGACTGATCAATTAAGCAACAATATTCGTTGGGTTGAAGAAACATATGTACATCCTATTAACAAAAATAATAAAGGATCTGTATAGCCACAGGATTGGATCCAAATATTTACAAATAGAGGACCCTCGGTAAGTACCCAGTACCACCGAAAACCCAAATCTGAATCCTTCAAACCTAAAAATTAAAATCATAAATTGAATACCTTTTTCAAGTAAGGCGCTATCCTGTATCCGTTGATTGCAACTGTATAAGTCTTGTAAGGAAACTGAGATGGATAATTAGTGTCAAAATAGAATACAATGAAATCTAAATATTGAAGATAAAGTAGTTAAGACATCGAAGGTTTTCCACACAGGATTATCACTTAGCTTGAGGTTGGCACGGGTGCACTTTTAGTCGGTGTCATTGAAGCGATCTATCGACATGCCGAAGGGGAGGAGTGAACTTTGAAATGGTTGATGGGTACCCTCACAGTGAAACAGGGTTCCCATAATTAGATGTGTAACTAAACAAATTAACTGATTGTGGAAATATAAAAGTAGATTGTACATTGTTCAACATGCAAAACACTGCCTAAGAAGAACAATCGATAACACTCAGTATAAATATGCTCTACATAATTTCCAGTTCGTATCACATATAGGAATCTGAGATACTATCCTCATAAGTACCACAGATTTATTATAAAGGAAAATGCAATCAAGAACAAAGTTCAGAATACTTAGGATTCCCTTCTTTACAAAGTGAAATTTGACAAGTTAAATCAAGAATTCCAAAATGATAAAGTTGCATAGGGTACATCGTATCCCACAGAGGMATTATTTTTTTCCAGCTCAAAAATTGCAGACAGAGTTAYGGGACACCGAAGTCRGTTTCTTAAATTTACGAAATGTTGATAAAATGGAACTCAAATAAGTTAAGCACAATGTTTTTAAATACACAGAACATGAGGAAAATATTATATAAACCCATTGGAAGTATAACTCRSATGTAACTGAGGGTATGTTCAAATAKTTACCCTATAATCTCAACCTTCGTCGTATAATGACRTGGACAAAAAATAAAAAAGTTAYAGGCCAGATGGTAAAAKCTTACAATCTCAACCTTCACCATATAATGACGTAGACCAGAAATAAGAAAGTTAYAGGCCAGATGCTAAAAACGTATTTCAGGAAAAAGGAACTCCTTGTACACAAAATGGATAATCCTACAAACTTATGTGGTGCTCTTTTGAAACAAAATTGAATCACAACAAGCACTCAGTGGTATATTCTCAGAATCAAGAGATTTGAATTCAGAAGATTTAAATAGAGGCACAAGAGTTCCATATAATCTTCATAACTGTTAATTTAAACCTCAAAGGAATGAAATCGTAAACTTACATCGCATAGGGAAAATGATTTTCAAACAGAAGAAAACCTAGTTCCTATATAGGATATAAAAACTCAATAAAACCACGATGCACACAGCCAAACAACGAAATAGAGAAGGAGTTATGCCAAAGTAGCGAGACCTCTAAAAAGCTCAGGCAAATAATTTACATCTATATCGGGTTGTGTAAACACTAGTGACACAGAATGAGAAACCAAAGATGCAGTAAACCCGACATTATATATAACCGAACTATCTCCTACACTGTGTGGACATTCTCGCTCCCTTTAGCATTATTACAGTCCGAGACTTCTTACGTTATTTTTCACAAAGAAAATGTTTGTCGCAGGGTATAAGGGTTTAGAAAACTAATACAAAGATTAAAAGTGGATCCACAATAAAACCCTAATCATTGCCCAGTATACTACTAACCATTAAAATGATATCTCAGACCACGTAAGTTAGGACCAATAGAACTAATAGGAATTAGAGGGTGACTAGTGTGCAAGATGAATTTTTAGAAACACAAAGAGTCCAGATAAAACAATCGAGAAGTTACTTACCTCGTATAGGGTGGTATCTGACTGGTGAGTGCCTCCTAGTTTCCTTCCCGCCCATATCGAGCCCAAATCCATGATTTTGGCCATGCCACCGAGTTTAACATCATCAGGGTTAGCATTGCAACATTTTGCAAATACACAGAGCCGAGGGAGAATAATGAAACAATATCCTTAGAAAAACCTCTCTCGAGCAGATTAATGGTGATAGTTACAAGTCGTACCTAGGGAATTTGAATAGAGTGAGGTGGCAGAGACACAATGGGCATGGTGGTCGAGCGATGGCCCAAAGGAGTACGCTACAGGACACCATAAATGTTGCAGGAAGGGTTTATTTAAGTCATGACAGTCTTACCTCTGCATATCTCTTATCAATATTTATGGTTAGTGCGATCATAGTCTGTTTAGGGTTACAGTTTAGTCTTTCCTTTTCGTCTAGTTATGGGTTAATATTACCTATCACATTCATTAGCCCTTGTGACAAATTTGGTTATCATGAGAGCGTTAAATGACAAGAAACTAAACCGCCCGTACCAACCATATAATCACAACCATTTAGAGCATTAACGCTTATACATATTGGTTCCATGTTAGAAATAACTACGTATGAAATAACTATGTATAAAAGAGACATTTCACATACGACCTATGGATTGAACAATACATTAGTCCTAGGGGTCGTTACATGTATTTACATAATCCCATAGTATGCCCTATGTTATTTTTGCGTGAATAGAATGGAATTACCAAGGTGAATATAATGGTTTAGTTATTAAGCTACCCTTTCACCCTGTTTTGGAGAATAGGATTGAGATAGTCTTTTTTTTTTTAAATTGCACCTGTGTCAAGGAAATGGTAAGTGTAAATTTTGGAATATAAAAGAAGTAATAGAATTATTCTTTAGTATAGTTAAAGAATGCCTGAAAGGTATTGAAGTTTATGGGTAAATTTGGGGTACATTGCAATTTGGTTGCAAGATAGTAACTATATAAGTGGAGTATATCTACTTCATCATTATATTAACTCGGTGTAGGGTGTCGATCATCCCAATGGGTGGGAAGGGTGGAGATACATGCTCTATTGATGACTATACTGTAGCACCCTACCGTTGCAGAGCCTGTAAAAGAAATAACAAAGTGCCAATCAAAGATATAGTGGATCTACCTTTCCACATGATCATTTTTACTATTACTTGGGTGGATGGATCTATAGGACCCGCCTTGGCATCAAAGGCTCATATCGGTTACACTCTGGAGTGCCTCAACCCCACAATGTTCAATTAGTGTACCATATTTCTAGTTAATATGAGGGACAAACTAACTAAATGTAAGATAGGCCATCATAAATAGTTCATGTATGGTTTGATCCTCATTTCATTATTATTAGAGAGGATACCAAATATGAGACCCCATATATAAACACCTTTTGTTGGGCCGAGTGAGCCCAAGATGAGTACATGGATAAACAACATGCCCTGTCTTGGTGGAGATTTTACTACAATCCTCTATGGACATGATTTGCTTTATTGGTGGGATAAGAAGATCACTGTGATTAAGGAATTATTGTATTCATAAACAAAATTTAGGCATGGCCCCAATATCATACTACTTCTCTAGGCTTAGTGGGAGGACATCGATAAGAAAAATGACCTTCTATGTGTTTTGTGGATTTTTTAAATTTATGATGATTTTGGGTTTTTTAAATACATATTTTTTTGGTAGGTAGTGTAAATAATCATTTTGATTGTCATGACATAGATGTTGGACCAATTTGTATAATGGGGATGGTCTCAAATTGTTGTATAAATATAGAAGAGAATTGACCAAAGGAAGGAGAGGATGATGAATATGTTGTCCAAAGCCTTCATGAGGTGTAGAGAAACCTCAAGGGACTGACCATGGGTGTCCCTATGATAAGGATGAATGATTTCTGATGGAGGTTATAGAGATACATCGTGGGTGTCCCATGTCCTTTTGTCTGACTATTAAGGCATGTTTCCAATGTGATTGTGTGTTATCATGAGATGGATGTGCCTCAAGAGGACTATAAGACAATCTCCCCTCTTTTTGTACTACAACGAATATCTAGCTAGTTTTGTGGAAGTTATCTATACTTTGTATCATGATGGTTCATATAGTCTAATTTTATACAATACATATTTTGAAAATGATTATGTACTTAACATGTTATTTTATATATACATATATTTTGGCTCTTACTTATTGTTTCAAATGATGTGCTTGAAAAATCATGCTTTATGCACATGCATGCTTGTGTTTTAATGCTTGTTTAATGTGAAAAATTATAGTCTAGCACATAATTATCTAATGGATTATCCTATATGTTTGAACTTATTGGAACATTGTCTTAAATAATATACTCAAGATGCCTCTCAAGAAGGTTCACCCTTAAGAATATTTGAAACAACATAGGATTTTTGACCAAATAGACATTGTTTAACTATGATACCACTAAATGAGAATATAAATGTACAACTAAAATGTGGATTCCTAGAGAAATTAATTCATATAATAACTTGATAAATGAACTATATTCCATAATATTGTTGGTTATAGGGTCAAGGAAAATTCCTCCTAAATTGACTAGTTCATTTGTGGGTGAGAGGATCACCCAAGTGGTGGAAGTGATGTTTAGAGTATTATGGATGGAACTGTCTATGAATACTACATAAATAGGGGTATACAATGACATTTTAAAATCAAGCATCCAACATGATAAGCATCGAGTCAAATCAATACATACAAAAAAATAAAAGTAGGCACACCACACCACCACTAAAAATACATAATATAAAAAGCACTCTATGACATTTTTCCATATGCATAATAATTTTTTAGATAGATCCCATTGTGAGGCTTCAACAAATCATTTCTATAATAATAAAATAGCACATATGCCCCTTTTTATAATACAAAGCCAATGTTGTAAGGACCATGTCATAGGGGTTCAAGTTTACTGACACCTAACTCATCATGGTCTTTATCATATACCAAAACCAAATCACCTTCCATGAAGGAACAAGGGTGAAAACGTATATCATATTATTCCTTAACATGATTCTTATGAGTCTCATTAGCCATCATTGTTTCACGATGTTGTTCATCTAGATGAATCGAATATAAGAGATGTTCTTCCTCAGTTGAAATGTTGGGAAATAGTTCCATGGCTAGTTTTAATGAAGGGATTTCACATTCAATTTGTAAGACTACCTCCACCCCATAGACAATATGAAATGGTGTGAAATCAATGGTAGTTTTCATTGAGATTCGGTATTCCCATAATGTCGAGAAAAAAAAAGGTGTCGATTTGTTTTGTGTTTCCCGACCATCCACTAGATCATTTCCTCGAAACATGATTGACAACTTCTACTTGACCATTAGCCCAAGGATAATAATTTTTTGAGTTCTCATGACCAAAGCCCAACCTAGCAATGAGTTTGGTCATCATTTTTTTGTGAAAATGTGACTAGTGTTATGTAAAATTGGTTTTAGGCACCCTAAACCTACATATGACATGATTGAATATTGAAAGAGTTGTTTTGGTGCAATCATTGGAATATGTAGGCATAGACTCGAAATACTTAGTGGAGTAGTCAATGACAATGATGATATAAGCATGACCATTAGTCGATGAAGGATTATAATTTATAAAATCAATCACCCACTCTACAAAGGGTCCAATGGAAACCACAGGGTGAGGGTGAAGTGGAGAAATATGTTCATGCATTTTCTGAGTAAATACTTGACAAGAGTGACATTTATGAACCATAGTGATACAAACTTTCAAGATTACAGGAAAAAAATATCATGCATGAAATATCTTCTAGGTAGTGGCAAGACCAAAAATATGATTGCCACATGCTTCAGCATGGAAATAATTTAACACATGCTGAAATTCTTCATGGACAATATAAAAATGTATACCATATGTACCCCATGTCAATTATAAAGTGTTTCTCCAATGAGGTAATTTTTGGCTTGATGTTGTATGCATTGAAACTTGCCTCTGGATAATTGAGAGTTAAACCATTGGGTTTGGAGATATACCAATACATACCCATACCAAGGATCATAAGATTCAATGAGGAATAATGAATCACCAGGTAATGAATCATTAACCATAATTTCTTCACTAACTGCAGGAAGTTCAAGCATTAACCATGTGAAAGCCAAAGAATTCTTAGATTTGGAAGTATTAAACTCCAAGTCAAACTCTTGTAAGATAAAATACTATTTATAGAAATTTTTGTCAATGATCCAACGAGTCAAATAATGTTGCATTGGGTTGGAGTCTATGATAACCATAGTCTTCCATTGTAGTATGTAATTCATGGGTCATTAAATAGCATGATAAGCTGCAAAGGCCAAATTTTCGACATGTGAATAACATAGTTCTTGGTCAACTAGACCCTTACTAATATAATAATGAACATGATCCTTCTATGAATTGTCCTCTTGGACAAGAACCATACCAATGGCCAATTCATATGCCACAAAATATACTAGAAATTCCCAACTATAGTATGAAGGAATTAATAGTGGATATGACATCAAGTTTGTCTTCAATTCTTCAATTGAGCATTGTGCTTGGTAGTCCCGCACAAAATACCTTTTCTGGAAAGGCACATGAATCCTTTTGTTATCTCATCATAAAAAACTATCAAACTTCAGATAAATTTTTCCTTCCCTTGCAAACTTTGAAGTTGGATTATATTTCATGGACTAGGTAGTTGGATGATTTCCTCAAACTTCAAAGGATAAACCATCATCTCATACTTCGACATGATAAAACCCAACAATCTCCAAAAATCCACACAAATGATACAATTATGTGTGTTCAAACAAATGTCATAGTATTGACATTGGGTGAATATGATCCACAAGTGACTAGGATTATCTTCATGATGCTTTGATTGATTAGCCAAATCACTAAGTATTCCTTAATTATATGTTTGATGTCATGAAAATTATATGGCATGGATTGCTAGAATGTATACCCGGCATTTTTAAGACCAAATGGAAACATCCAATAAGAAAAAGTGCCCTAATTACAAATTAAGGAAGACTTGTGTTGATATTATTGTTTAATATGCATTTGATTATAGACGAAGAAACCATCTATAAATGAAAATATTTCACTTCTATCACATCCAACGACAATCTAATCAATGAATAGGATAGGATAATTATCTTTAAGACACGCCTTATTCAAATGCCTATAATTGATGTAGAGATTAATGGTGCCATGTTTTTTAGTGAGCAGAACAAGAATGGATACCCATTCAATCAAGGGAACCCAATATAAAAATTCATCTCGAAAAATATTTTTAACCTTCAGGTTGATAGCAACCATTTTCTTTTATTCACTGGCTAGATACTTTTCCAAACAGGCTTAACTCGATCATATGTTTTAATCTCATGCTCAACAACTCATGGATCAATTCCCTTTATTTATTCGTATGAATAGGAAAACATGTCACATAATTCTTTGAATAGGGTAGTGTTACTTCTCAAAATGTCACTAAAGGGAAATTCCTTCCCTACATAGGAAATCCTAAAGGAAACTACTACGCACTGCGTAGGAAATCCTAGATAAAACTACTAGGAAATCCACCCATTTTCACCTCGATGCCCTTTCCTCTCACTTTAAGTCTAAGTAAAGTGGATTCCTAACCTAAGGAGGGTGTTCGTAAAGTTCAAGCTAAGATAGGTCATGTAGTGAATAACGGAAGCTCTTCTAACTTGGCTCAACAAAGAATTTTTCAAATTGATACTACCCATTATCAATGATGTAAGACAAATGTATGTGTGTAAAAGGTTACATCAAATAATAAATATGGAAAACGCTTAAAAAGTGTTTATCTTGTACCAATGTGATCATTCATAGGAAAAAAATATGCTTGGAAACTAAAAGGGATATCTTACTCAATGAACCATAGAACTAGAATATGCCATAAAAATGCTAAACATGTATCCAATTACACATTGAAAATTGACCATGAAACCATAGAAATTTGCATCATTAATTGACACCATATCATAAGAATAAAAGGTTATTTTCATCATTAGGAATTATACACAAAGAGTTCAATGTGTTTTCTATGATTATACCATGGAAATACCACATATATTGTTGTTTATTGGAGGTAGTGATGACAATAGAGTTATAATGTTAATACAACAGAGTTATGTATTTTGAATGTGAGAAACAATTATGTCATTCAACAATGGTCATTAATGCAATTTCTCAATCATGAGAAATATATATTTAAAGTGTGATGGACATTCACATAACAATAGGAGATAGTGATCATTTGACAAAATTCAAAGCGTGTGACAACCAAGTGCCACTATATCATTCAATGGTGAACTTTAAGGTGTATTTAACCATGAGTTTATGTCATGCAAATGAGTGTTCAATTTCATATGTCACCAATTCCCATAAAATATATGGATATCCCAACACTTGGGGTATATTCCATATTTATATGAGAAAACCATAATTAGATTATCCCAAATAGTAAGGAGACACAAATACTTGCAACATTTTAATTATGTGTTTTGTTTAAAGAATATATCAAGAGTGAAATTCATTCTCAAGTATTCAAATACATGTGTAGATTGTTGGAAAGTTAATTTTCAATTCTTTCAAGTCTACATGAAATCTAGAAGCATTGATTTCGACCCTAGTCAACCATAGAAAAAGCATGGTAACCCCAAGAAGAAGTCTCTAGAATTGATGGGTTTGTTTGAAGGAATAAGTGATGGGTGTATTTGAGTAATTATCCAAAGTTGTCCCCTTATGGCATAGATTTAAGCATGGCCCTCATGGGAAGACACTTTGAAGAATTCTACAAGAAAACTAGAGGCATGGTCATGAGGCCCGAAGTAGAATGAGGAAAATGAGGTTGAATAACATTACAAATATATGCAAATCCCTAATATATCGTGATCCGGATTTAGGAGCGAAATGAAGTGATTACGGATTGAATACAATAAACACATAGATTTGAAGAATTAAATAGATATCCAGTGAACAATATATTCTATTAAATAAATAAAATAGGATGAAACTATAAAACTACAGAACTGAAACACTTGCTTGAATTGTGGTAGCTATCTCTGAGAAGAGATGTGGTTGCTACGCACATCCGTATGAGAATAATGAATTACAATGAGGCTCTAGATTCCTTTTTGATATTACCCATGAATTACAAAACACTAGACATCCAAAAACCTAACCCTAAGAGGTGAAACGTCAAAAGTCATGTGGGCCCCTATGGGTAAGTTGGTACCTCAACTTCCTGGGGTTGTAAATTTTTCATATGACCTCTATTTTAGGTGTGTGATGGCCCATTCGAAAGGTATTTCAGAGAGATACATATTGCACCATAACACTTTAACTTCGTCTATAGTTTGACTATGGTGAGCCAAAAAACCATTGTTTAGGCCTCCAAAAAGGCCCTGGAAGTACAACAAGATGTCCTGACATAAAAAAATACAAAATAATCCAGTAGGATTAGGTGAGAGGCCACCAATATCCATCTGGAATATGTGTAGGGATCCAAACATCCCCAGAAGTGTAGAAACCATAATTACAAATAAGTACAAAATAATATATTGAACTAAAAATGGACAAGAGGAGACAATTGGCATAGGTGGGTGGCCACCAATAACCAACTGGATCAATCCTCCCCCCTTAGGAAGAAATGGTCTCCATTGCATTGAGTTCCCCCATTAGGTGAGGAAACTTCTTTTGTATTTGGTCCTGGTGAGTCACTTTCCTTGGTGTAGGAGTTTCACTTCCTTGACAACCTGATAAAGTTGGATCCTCTACTGGCGAGTGCTCTTGACCTATGTGTCCACTATATAATCAATGGATGCTTGTTCCATGTAGTCAGGGTTGAGCTCTGTTGGTTTCAGTTGTTCTATGATCTCTTAGGTGTCCAATGATGGTGGAAAATATGGCCGAAAGAGGTACACATTGAAAACTGGGTGGAGGCCAAGGAAGGGTGGAGTGTTGAGCTCAAAAGAATTTCTACCCACAACCTTGGTGATAGTGTAAGGACTATAGAGAAGTGGGTGAGTCTTTTGATTGGGCCCCGTGAGACGCTCCTTCTACAAATATAACCAAACTTTGTCGCTAACCTAAAACTAGTGCGGTACCCTGTGTTGATCATGGTGCTTCTTGTACTTAGCATTGGATTGTTACAAAATATCTTTGACCTGTTGGCGGATCTGTTGAATCCTCTCAATGAATCCAGTGGCTTTGTCAGTCTCAGAATGAACATGGGAAGAGTATGTCTGTGTGGTGGAAAGAGGTAGTGCAACTATCATGGGACATAATGGTTTGAATTCCATCCCCACCTGAAATGGGCTATGGCCAGTGGAGCTATGGAGAGCCCTATTGTAATTATGTTGAACATAGGGGAGACTCTCATTTCATGTACGTGGATGCTTAGATTTGTACATGCACAGGATGTGCACAGTAATTTGATTGAAAAACTCTGTTTGGACATTTGTTTGGGGGTGGAAAGAAGTGGATTTACTGAGCTTGGTGTCCAACAGTGACCAGAGACTCGACAAAAATGTACTGAGGAACCTAATGTCCCGGTCAGACATGATGGTCTCTGGTATCCCAAAATGGACCCACACTCGTTCGAAGAAGATCTTGGAAGTATATTCCTATGTGATATTCTTCTTACAGGCTGTGAGGATGGACATCTTCGAAAACTGATCAACGACCACAAATAAGCAATCATTTCCTTACTTGGTGGACAGAAGGCTAGACATGTAATCCATTGATATGGATTACCAAGGATTCTCAAGAGTAGGAAGAGGGGTGTATAAGCCTTGCTTCTTGATGGATGGAATGGAAATGGCACAGGCAGTGAAAGATTTGATATACTTTTTGATGTCCTTTCGAATTTTTGGCCAATAAAAATGTTTATGAAGAATGACCACAATTTTCTCCACGTCAAAATGTCCTACCATCCAACTATAGTGGGATTCCCAGATTATCTTTGCACGCTCACTTGTAGGAACATAGAGATGGACCATATGGCATGATAGTCAGTCCTGAATGTGAAAATCAGTGACAGTTGTTCCTGCAACCAAGAGATGATAGGTAGTGGCGAAGTCTGGATCTTTCTGATAAAGTTGGGGCCACTAAGATGCCTCATGTCCACAGGAATGGAGCACAGTGGTGAATGCAGCCATAGGAGGTTGACTGAGGAAGTCAGTGAAACTATTTGAGATCCCTATCTTATACTTTATGTTGAGATGGAATTTTTGCAGGCAGGTGGACCACTTTTGATGGAGGTCATTCTACAATTTCCCTTGTGTTCGTATGAACCACAAAGGATTGTGATCAATGTGGATGATCGTCTCCTTTCCTAGAATGTAATTTTTCCATTGATGATAGGCTTGTACAATGGAATACATTTCCTTTTGATAGGTTGGGTATTTCCAAATAGTATCTGAGAGTGTCTCACTATGGTATGCCATCAGATGGTCATGTTGAGTGAGAACTGTGCCTACAACATAGTCATATGCATTAGTCTCAATAAAAAATGGTTGTTGCATATTAGGAAAGGAGAGTACTCGAGCTGAGCACAAGCGATGATTTAAATAATCGAATGCTCATTGTTGTTCCTTCCCCCACATGAAATTTTCCCTGCCACCTCCCTTGGTCACCTGGTTGAGGGACCATGCAATATGGGAGAATCCTAACATGTAACATCAGTAAATGTTGGCCAATCCCAAGAAGCTTCGAAGCTAAGTTAGTTTGGTCGGGGCTGGCCAGTCACGGATGACTTGGATTTTAGCTGGATCAACATGTACCCCATGTTGATAAACAATTTAGGCAAAGTATTGGACCCTATTCATGCCAAAAGATCATTTTCCCAAGTTGGCATATAGCTTTTGCTATCGCAGAGTGCTCAAAACCTGTTGAATATGACACACGTGCTCCTACCAAGTTCTTTTGAAGATGAGGATGTCATCCAAATATACCACCAAAAAGGAGTTTGTGAAGGGTTGCAATACATCATCCATCAAACTCATGAAAGTGGTTGGTGAATTTTTTAAGCCAAAGGGCATGACCAACCATTCGAAGAGACCTTATTTAGATTTGAAGGTTGTCTTCCATACATTAGTTGTTTCAATGGGAACCTCGTGGTAGCCAAACTTTAGGTCAATATTGCTTAATAGTGTTTCCCCCTTGAGCTGGTCAAGAAGGTCATCAATCCTAGGAATTAGGTACCGGATCCTGACTATGATTTTGTTTAAGGCTCTGTAATCAATGCAGAGTCTCCAAGTCCCATCCTTCTTTTGCACCAGTACAAATGGACTTCTGCAAGGGGAGGGGTTGGTTCTGATGTGCCCCTTTTGAAGAAGCTCTTGGATTTGACGCCTGACTTTGTCATTTTCCATCAGCGAGCAATGATAGACTGGTCCATTAGGTAAAGGTGCATCGGGGGCCAGATCAATTGGATGCTTGACTTGGCAGTGCATTGGTACCCTAGTGGGTCAGGAGAAGATGTCTCTATATTCTTCCACGATCCCGTCCACTTTCTTCTGCTGCACAGAGAGGATCTATGTAGAGGCCACAGGTGTGGCGACAACCTTCTCCTTACTGTGAGCATGGATCACAAAGAAGATGAACCTCCCAGTCTATGAAATGACCTTACTGCATTGCTTAATAGATATTAAATAAATAACGGTAGGCGGCGCTACCTCTGGTGTCCTGTACAATTGTCTACCCAAAGTAAAAATAACACTGCAGGGTCTAGACTCATACACAAAAGCTCTGCCTAATGAGGCGATGTACAAAAACTCCATGAATGTATATATGAAAACAACCATGGTATTTGAGCACCAGATGATGTTCAGAGTCTTTGATACCCAATTTGTTGCAGAGGGTATGGAAAATATTGGTGAAATATGGTACTGGATGGTCCCTTTCTTGATGTAGCATGGTCCATTTGGTATATTGGTCCTCGTATCTTCCAAAAAGGTAGTATTGTTCTTTAATGGTGTCCCAGAAGGAATCCCATGTAGGGGCCACCAAAAATATTGTAGATTCCTCTATGACCCTTTGCTCAGAGTAAGTATCCCACCAATCCTTATCATGGGGGACGACCTTGGGGAGTGCCAAAGTAATCTTTTCCCTATCGGAAATATTGTGGACCGAAAAATACCCTTTGAGCAGATTCACCCATTTATCTACAACGTCTGCATCTATCAATCATTAAAATAATGGAATATCAAATTTTACTTGTACCTTGAAGGGGGTTCCATGACCGCTTGATGAAGATGCTTCTCCCGTGGGCAACTGTCAAAGGATCTGTGCAAATTTGTCCATCATTTCATTCCTTTGTCATGCGCGGGATTCCTTGAGAAACATTTTAATAGGATATCCTTCTCCATCATATTTCTTTTTGTCCCCCATGGGTTGTTGTTAGGCTCGGCATGACTGATATTGAAATGAATCGATTGGATTGAGTCCCAACTTCTTGTACCCAGATCTTCGGGGACATGCAGGAAGAAAAATAAATGAAGAGTAGACAACTCTGATACCAATGATCCAGATTTAGTAGCAGAATGAACTGATTACATATTGAATACAATAAACAAAAATATATGAAGAATAACACATATATCCATTTAACAATATCTTCTATTAAATAAATGAAATAGGTTGAAGCTATAAAACTGAAGAACTGAAACACTTGCTCGAATGGTGGTAGCTATCTCTGAGAATCGATGTGGCTGCTATGCACATCCGTCTGAGATGAATGAATTAAAATTAGTCTCTAGAGGCCTTTTTGATATTACTAATGAATTCCAAAATCCTAGACATCCAAAAACCTAACTCTAGGAGGTGAAATGTCAAAATTCATGTGGGCCCTTATGGGTAAGTTGGTTCCTCAACTTCTCGGGGTCGTAACTTTTGCATACGACCTCATTTTTAGGTTTGTGATAGCCCATTGGAAAGGTCTTTAAGAGAACTACACATTTTGTTGTCAAACTCTAACTTTGTCTACAGTTTGACTATGGCGAGCCAAAAATAAATTGTTTAGGCCTCTAAAATGGCCCTGGAACTATAGCAAGATGTGTTGACATGAAAACATACAAAATAATCTAATTGGATTAGGTGAGAGGCCACCAATATCCACTTTGAATATGTGTAGGGATTCAAACATCCCCAAAAGTGTAGAAACCACAATTACAAAGAAGTAGAGAAGAATGTGTTGAACTAAAAACAAACAAGAGGAGCCAGTTGGGATAGGTGGGTGGCTACCAATAGCCAACTGGATCATATGGATAGTCATCATCATGTCATCTCCAAATATAGTTGGTACAGCATGTGGTTTCTCATGGTTTAGGAATCATTCCCTCATGAAATTAGAATCCCCGAAGAATGGTTAAGAAGCCCTTAAATAATTAAAATTCATTAGTTAAAGGGTAAAGTGGTTATAATAATAAGTCCTTGAATTAAGTAAAGAAGTAAATTTGTAAAAGTATAAATATAGCACAAGAAGT
>JZKD02S2061124.1:15690-37390 GCA_000966675.3 Picea glauca | reverse complement strand
ATAACATTACTAATATAAATTACAACTAATGGCCTAAAGCCAACATAAATAAAATAACATTACTAATCTAATATGCCCCAATTAAGGGGTAATGAGCCAATATTAGGGCTTAACAATGCCTCTGCACTGTCAGGTCAAGCATTCAATTGAGCTAAGTCCTAGAACTCCTTTTCCTAATGGGCCAGTGTATCGACACTCTCTCCTGGAAAATGAGGAAATCAAGCATCAGATCCAAGAGCTTCTCCAAAAATGGCACATTCAACCAAGTTCCTCACCCTATGGCAGCCCAATCGTGCTCGTACATAAGAAAGAGGAGAATTGGAAACTTTTTATTGATTACAAAGCTCTGAACAAAATCATAGTTAGGAATCAATACCCAATTCCATGAATTGATGACCTTCTCTACCAACTCAAAGGGGCCAATTATTTTAGTAAGATTGATCTGAAGTCCGACTACCACCAAGTCCCATATAATAGATTGATGTATGGAACACCACTTTCAAGTCTAAATATGGTCTTTTTGAGTGGTTGTTCATGCCCTTTCGCTTGACGAATTCCCTGGCCACCTTCACGAGGTTGATGGATGACCTATTGCGGTCCTTCACTAATTCCTATGTGGTTGTATATCTGGATGACATCCTCGTCTTCAACAAGAGTTGGGAAGAACACTTGTAACACATTCAACAGGTCCTCCACACTCTGCGGCAACACATGCTATATGATAACTTATAGAAATGTTCCTTCATCATGAACAAGGTCCAATACCTCAGATACATTGTAGAGGAGCATGGTGTGCATGTCAATCGAGTCAAGATCCAAGTCATTCGTGACTGGATGGCCCCAACAAAACTCACTAAGCTTCATAGATTCTTAGGCCTTGCCAACTTCTATCACATATTTGTATTGGGATTCTCCCATATAGCATGGGATCTCATCCAAGTGACCAATGGTGGTTGCAAAGCCAAATTTTTGTGGGGTAGATCACAACAGAGAAATTTTGATGATATGAAACATTGCTTATGCTCATCATTGGTTCTCTCCTTACCTAATCTGAAACAACCATGTTCTTGGTGTCATTCTCACTCAACACGGTCATTCAGTGGCCTATCATAGTGAGACAATCTCAGATGTTGTCCGTAAGTACCCCACCTATGAAAAATAAATGCATTCCATCGTACAATTATACAACTAATGGAATCATTACATTCTAGGGAAGGAGACAATCATCCATACATATCATAGGCCTCTGTAGTTCATGCAGACACAAGGAAAATTGTAGAATGATCACCTTCAAAAGTGGTCCACATACTTTCAACAATTTCACCTCAACATTAAGTGTAAGAAATGGAGCGCCAATTGTGTCATTGACTGCCTCAATCGACCTCTAGCTACAACAATAACCACAGTGCTCGACTCTTGCGGGCATGAGACCTCTGGGTGGTCCCAACTCTATGATAGCAATCTCGATTCACTATGACCTACCAAATGTTGGGAACATGCATGGTCATTGCCGACTTTCATCTTCAGGATGGACTGTAATGCCATCTGAGTCATCTATGTGATCCTTCAAGCAAGTGTGTGAATCTGATTTGGGAAGTCCACTATAATCGGGTGGCAGGAAACTTTGGCATGGAGAAGAAAATGGAAGTACTACAAAAGTATTTCTATTGGCCAAATATTCGACAAGATGTTAGTAAGTATATTAAATCCTACACTGCATGTTCCATTTACAAGCCAACCATTAAAAAAAAAAGACTGTACACCCCTCTTCCTACTCCTGACAATCCCTGGGAATCCATCTTGATGGATTATATGTGAGGTATCCCCTCCACCAAACATGGAAATGATTGTATATTCATGGTTGTTGATTGATTATCTAAGATGGCCATTATAACTGCCTGCAAGAAGAGTATCAAAATCGAGGCCATCGCCAAGCTCTTCTTCAATCATGTATGAGTACACTTTAGACTACAACATACCATCATATCATATCAAGACATCAGATTCTTGAGAAAATTTTGGGTAATCCTCTGGTCATTGTTGGACACCAAGCTCACTAAATCCATTTCCTTCCACCCTCAAATTGATGGACATACATAGGTTGTCAATAGGATGATTGTGCATCTCTTGTGCATGAACAACTCCAAGTATCCATGCACATGGGATGATATCCTTCCTTATGTCAAACATATCTACAACAAAGCACTCAATAACTCAACCGAACACAACCATTTTCAAGTGGGCCTAGGTTTTCAACAATTGGGCCCCATTGATGTAGCACTATCCCTTGCATCCACATAGGAAGAATATTACCACGCTCAATTTGAATCCGATAAGGCCACCAAATTCATTGAACGAATTCAACACATCCGCCAATAGGTTCATGATATTTTGCATAAATCCAATGCTAAGTACAAGCAACCTCATGATCAGCACTGGGTTCCCCGCAAGTTTCAGGTATGTGACAAGGTTTGGTTGCATTTGCAGAAATAACACCTTACATGACCCCACTTGAAGTTGTATCCACTTTTCTATGGACCTTAAAAAGTCACCAAGGCTGTGGGTGACAATGCTTTTGAGTTAAGTATTCTCCCCTTCCTTGGATTACACCCAAAATTTAATGTGGACCTCCTTCGACCATATTTTCCACCACTACTTGACACATTAGAGGTGGCAGAGTAGTTGATGCCTATAGAGATAAACCATGATTTCATGGAACATGCAACCATTGATTGGGTCATGGACACACATGTTAAGGGAACTTGGCAACAAAATATCCAACTCTATCGGGTTGTCAAAACAGAGAAGCTACTGCACAAAGGCAAGTGGCTCACCAAGTGTCAAGTTCAGCAGAAGTTTCCCCATTTGCTAGGGGCACTCAACACAATGGATACCATTGATTCCTAAGGGTGGAGGAATGATACAAGTGGAGATCAATGGTCTCCCACCTATTCCACTAGCTCAACATACAATTTCCATTTTGGTATTTTTTCTATACTTTTCGGGTCCCAAACATCACAGGCCATTATGAGGCCCTAAACGACATTTTTTTGATGTGACAATGACAAATACAAGCTTGTCCATTTTTAATGTCTACTCCTTGACTAGACCTTTTTTAAGAGGTATCAAGTGCCCCAAACATAGATCATATGAAAAATTTATTCCCTCAGGAAGTTGACGAATCAACTACCCCCATCGGGGCCCACAAACCTTTTGTTGTTTCATCTTTTGGGGTTATGGTTTTATATGTTTAGGGTTTTCTCATTTATGATTTATGTTAAAAATTCCTTAGGAGCCTCATTGTAATCATGTTCTTGCGAATGCACGTAGTAGTCACATCTCTTCTCAGAGACAAGATACCACCATTCTAGTGAGTTCATTTCACTCTGTATTTTCTTTTACAGTATCTGCATATTTCAGTGTTTAATAGAAATTGAGTATTGTTGTATCTCTTTGTTTCTATCTTACTTCTTTTTTTCATTTCATTCCCTCATAAATCCAGATGAAAATGGTAGTGCACATGCAATCTAACTAAATGCATAAATAAATCTAATCTAACCTATCCTAGCTAGGAGAATCTATGGTAACCAAATGAGTAGCTATAAATGAAACTAATCTTTGTAAACAACTTCTTCCAGATAGTTATTAAGAAGCAACAAGGTTAGACAAAGCATGCATGAAAGTACATAATCATATTTGTCTAAATCATGCAATTACATACATAAGAAACTTATCATCTCGGGATAAACATAAGAAATAATAAGAAGAGTTGTAATAATGATTTCAATTTTCATAAGAGAAGTGTATAAGGAAAAATACATTCTTACAACACACGTAAATAACATATAGTTTTATGAAAGTAGTTTACAACAAGCAACCATCTACAAGAGTTTTCTCTCTGACAAAATTGGCCCTGAGGGCTTCTCAATATTAATTCTCAAAATAGTTTTCAAATGTACAATGCTTGAAGAGACTCCCTACAAAATGGGCTTCTTCCTTTTTTATAGGAATTTTAGTAACTGTTGAAAGTGTCTTCTTGAATTCAGCAAAAAAGTGTTACAAAACCCTTCAAATTCCCCTTTTGAATTGTTTTTGACATGTGTTGAAATAAGGACAAAGTTGAAGGTAGTTGGAAAAAGATAAAATAGAAAAAAGTTGTGAGAAAAATTGAAATTTATATTTTGTCTTATTCATGCATCCTTTCCCTTCACATATTCTTCCCAAACCCGGTATTGTCAATCGAGTGATACTACCATGTGGTACAAAATTTTCTCTAGGGCAGCTTCGTGGGAGGCTAAGTTATTGGTGACAATCTTCATGTCCCTTGCCAAGGTGGCCATGAATGCTTGGATAATAGTTTGAACTTTGGTCAGTTGGATGAGGTGTTCCTCCATCAACTCAATTATTACCTTAGTGTTTGCTTCATCTCTCTCACGTCTCTAATTTATATTTCGCTGGATTTTTTTGAGGATATGATCCATTGTAATGGTTTTCCCAAGCTCCTTGATGGGAGGAAGGAAACTCTTATGTTTCAAAAATTGTGCAGCTATGTGGAATTTCACATATATTGTGAGCGATCTTGTCATTTACTTTTCTTCTCTCTTCCCATATATATAGCATCGATAAAAGGAAGCGTAATCAATTCTTCTTTCTACCTATGAGGGGTGGGGAATCGCAACTAGAGCATCCTAATTTTTGACGATCCATATTTTCATGTTATTTAAGCCTTCTCTGATGGTGATGAACTGTATGTTCTTGGTTTTCACATGGCTATGTTGATCCATTATGTCGGTTTCCATCTACTGGAAGACATGAATATGGACATACATATTTGTAATAGTCTCCTTGAGCTCTATCCTTACATTTTCAAAACATGCATTGAATTCTCTTAGACTTCCCTCATATTTCTTTACATTCTTGAGATGTTCGTCCATTTCTCTAATCATGGAATCCTTTTCTTCATTGTGGAAGAAGAAATTCTTGAGGTTCCACTCCATTTCTATGGTGAAGGAAGTGCCAATGGATGATATGGAAAGTGGGTCTTGGCTACCGTATTCTACCACTGGAGTCTCTATGAGGATTGATAATGGATTTCCTCCAGTGATTGGAGCCTTCCTGGTCTGTTGTTGCACAGTTTTTCTAGTGGATTTGTCAAATTTGAATTTCTTCAAGTTCGCCACTTTGTTGGGTTTGTAAGGTGTGTGAAGCCCCAACTCCATTCTGCTGAATTGAAGGTGACCGCTAGGAAATGTTTTTGATGTTTCTGGGATGTCAGTGTCCATAGGATAAACATGGTTATTTAGATCCTTTTCATCCTTTTTTCATTTCTCTTCTTTGGCTTCCTTAGCTACAGATTCATCCGCTTCCCTTTGTTCTGCAACTTCCTTTTCAACTGCTTGTTTTTCTTCTGTTTCATCTTATGCTGTTTTCTCAGCCGCTTCCTTCGCTTCTTCTTTTGTTTTTTTCATTGTTGCTTCTATTGTTGTTGATACTACATCTGATTCTTCTTTGGCCTTGGCTTCTTTGATCTTTATTTTCTTTTCAGTGACATCCTCTTTCTTTTTTTGGACCTTTTCTTTCTTTCTTCTTTTCTTGTTCACCATTGTTTCTTCTTCCTCTTCTGATCCAGAATGTGTGGACGTTGTTGTGGAAGATGATTTTTCTGCTTCCTCTTCTTCATATATTTTCCAAGATTCTTCACAAGCTTTCTCTTCATGATAGATCCTACCCAAAGGTCTTCCCTGTCTCTTGGCGATAACTTCATCATACATCCAGGCACTATAGTGAACCTCTTTCTCTTCCCATGTGGCTAAAGTGTATTACCACATGTGTTTGTACTTGCAATGTTCCTTGAAAACTTTCTTTGGATCATGTCTCTGGAACCATTATTCCTCGAAGTGTGTTATCACATAAAGTTGTCAAGGGCCGCAGCTATGAGCACAAAGAAAAGCACTCAGAGTGACTCATTCTAGGCCTGAAATCAATGGCCAAAGCCCGAAATAGATCTGGACCAATCAATTATCCATAATTCCATGCGTCATCAGATCCTTAGCTCCAGAGGTTTTGCTTAGAGGGAAATGTGGTTTGAGATTGAAATTCCCAAAGGCCGATTCACAAAGTAGATCTCAGACGTTGATTCGAAGAGGGAAGATCTGATCCATCAAATCTAAAGTGCCAGAGCTGGTTCATTGATCAGGAAGCCTCATCTTAGATCACAAGATCAATGATCACATTCCATTGCAGGGTCAAAATGTTCACACGTTTTAAAATTTTAAGGGCAGGCCACAATCAGAACCATGGTTTTTGGAAAGGGACACATGGCAGTTCATGGTGAATTGCGGGGAAAAAAGCAGTTTGCTTTCAGACCACCCTTGGTAGCGCCCGCAATCGCGCAATTGCGTAGGGTAATGTCCCTAGGTCACATTGAGGATGGAACGATGGAGAGGAGTTGTGCCAAAGGCTGAAAGCACCTCGCTCCATATCACCCCTACACATACGCTATTAGAATGCCACCTGCAAAGCTCACAATGGGCACATAAAAAGACCATTCATGGCCTCGAGGTGTCAGGATGGACTCATAGAAGTCATTGGTATCGTCTAAGAACATTCATGGGTGTCAGGCCTCATCCCGATCCCGATGAAGGAAGTTACTGAGAATGAGAACGGTGGTTGAGACTTCATCTCAGCACATAAATGGAAAGCCAGAAATGGATTGGTAGATTAAAGCTTGCGTTTGACAACAGGAGATTGTCTGCACAGCCTGACAGAGCATACACCAAATGAAAACTTTGAATGCAACAATCCGATCACACTCTTGATGGTTGTAGAAGTTCTGCTTATATATAGGCAGTTTTGATATTTTGAACATGTCAATGGTTGAGGAGTGCTCCCGTATTGTAAAATTTTGATGAAGAACACTGGTTCTCTGGTTATGTATTTGTTTTTGAGATATCTTGTTTAATTAAAGTCAACTTCTTCTCCATCTTATTTGTCTCTGATACTGAGAGAGTTCATGTTTGATTGATTCACATGGATTGTTGTAACTGTATTATGATAAATGTTTGATTATAGTACTATTATGATTTCTTTCAACTTCCTTGAAATTTGCATCCAAGAGGACCTTGTGTTTAAGTTTTTCCTCCTTAGGCTGCTGGAAAATCTGATGTTCATAGCAAACCTCTACACCTTTCTCACTAAATCTTCCTCCTATTCACCCTTACTCCAACTTACTGTCTGAATTTAATCAAGACCTCACCTACAGGTGCATACCAGTCTAGTTTTCTGAGTTAAAACGATATCATCTTGAGTCTGCGCCCATTTGTCTTCTTTAAAACCAACCCGTGACATAAAACTATGATGGGTACCGGGCTCACCTCATTACATTCTGAGGGTGATTCCTAGTGCTAACAAAGTGGAATGATTGCAGTGTATCTACTTCAGCTTGGGATTGATTGATGCTCATGAATGAGTATGATCTGACCCATAATGGTAGCTAGGGCTAGATGACCTTCTTATCACAATATAATGTTGCCCCAATTCCATGGATCACAATTTGATATGCAATCTCTTGAAGAAATAATCTATTAGACACAAATCTTGGGAGAAAATGGGGATATTTGGTAGCTTTGTATACCCTTATGTAAGTTCCATGATCCATGAGATACCCGTCTCCAATATTCCATATTATTTCCAATGCTTTATCGATCATACACAGAGCGGGTGAGCTGAGGATGAGCTCATAGAGAGGTGCTAAGAAGTGATCATAGATATTATAATGCGTTGTTCTATATTTATGCTCCCAAAGAACTTGGTAGTAGATATGCATGGGAGGGTCAAATGGCTGCCAAGCCCAACCCATCTTGGGGTATTGATGGCACACACACATCATATCCAATAGGTAAGAAGACATGTGAAATCTTGGGAATTTTTCAGGAGCAGTCTCTTTGACAGCTATGATGGACTCTACTCGGGATGCTAATAGGATATTGGCCCAATTGAACAATGAAACCTCATCAAAACAATAGTAAATATGTGGCATTAAGGAAAGTGTGAACTTAGATGCATCTTTCTCCCAATATAGTCTGCATAGCAACGCCAAAATGTACTTGTATGGTGTTGTTGATGGGGAAGAATTATCCTAACAACAGTAAGGGGTACTCCTTGGTACACAGTCCCAAATAGACTATGCATCATTTGGTTTAGCAGACCCATCCAGAATTTGGTCTGGCTGCCATTGTTATTTTTTGGGGTTTTACCAGTTGCAGTCCGGTCTACCGATGGATATGGATGGTGAATGGATCTGCAATGCAAAGATGTAGATGAAGACTATGTATTGAAATCAAACTAATCTATCGCTAATCTATCCTACCCTATCCTAGCTAGGAGCATACTAAGGTAATCAAGTGAGTTGTAAATGAAACCAAACTCTACATAAAACCCCCACACAAGTAGCTGAAGTGAAAGTGCAGAATCAGAAACAAGTGCACACATACATATAACCAAAATAATCTAAGTTATATTTATGCATACATTAACAACTCAACAATATCAAAACTTAAAGATATGAGAAATAATAATCAAAACTGTAGAATAACATAGAGTGCATGAGATCAATCCATAGGAAAACAAGCATTCTTACAATCCATGTGAAAATCATACATCCCACTTGAAGTAGTTCACAACAAAGACAACTTCACACATAAGTTCTTATTTCTTGTAGAAATATGGTTATGAGGGCTTCTCAATATTCATTAACAAAGTATAAATTCTTGAATTAGTTCTTGGATCTATACAATGCTTGAAGAGCCCTTATAAAATGGGAATCTTCCCTCTTTTATACAATAATTTGTAACTCATCAGTGACTCTTTGTATTCTTCTTAAATAAGTTGTTACAAAAACAATCCAGTTTCCTTTTTTCCTAGTGACAAGTGTACAATAAGACAAAATTGAAGTTGGTTGAGAAAAAGACAAAATAAGAGATATGTAATAGCAATTTTTGGTTGCTATTTTTTATTTATTCAAGAATTTTTGTCCCTGAGGTATGTTGTCTAAATCCATGACTAGGACACTTCTATTTGATCATAGAGAGATCTGATCATTCAATAAGCTAGTTCTTCAAATACTTCATTGTGCATGGCTATGCTATCTTTGGGGGTGCTCATATATTTTAACAATGTTTCCATGAATGCTTGTATCATGGTATGAAATTTGAAAGGCTATAGGAGATGCTTCTCTATCGGATTCGTGGTAATTGTGGTGGATGCTTCGATGAATTATCTTCTATGATTTGTGCTATTGTGCAATTTTCCTACTAGTTCTTTCATGACCATATTTTTACCAAGATCGTCTAATTGGGGTAGTCGAATTCCTTTAATTAAATCATGCACGACCTTGTGTGATTTAGAGAATACAACCATTTATTTGGTGACCTCTTTATCTTCTCTTTTCCCGACTTGTTGGTAGCGATCTAGTGAATACAGATCTGGCTTCCTCTTCGAGTTTGATGTTCAATATAGCTCGATTGGTGCATCAGGATTCTTTGCAATCCACCTGTCAATATCGTTGATGCATTCTCCCTTGATTTGTGGGCTAGGGTCCTAGCCCTGGATTGTCAAATGGTGCCTTTGTGTTGGTGTCCATTGTTGACACTTCTTGGATATCAGTATCCATCAGTTGAGTGCCATCATCTCTCATCTCAACACCTTTCTTTGTATCTCTCCATCAACTGCTTTCTTTTCCACTTCTTTGGCTGCATTTTATGCATCTTCTCTTTCTTTTTTTGATGCTTTTTATGCTACCTCTTTCCGCTCGATCTCCTTTTGTGTTGTTTCTTTTGATTTTTCCTCAACTTTGTGTTTCTCTTCTTGAAGCTTTCACTTTTTCTTGGAAGCATCATTCTTCTTCTTAGAGACTTTTTCTTTATCTCTCCTTTTCTTTTCTATTGGGGATTCCTCTTCTTCTGTGGAAACTGAATGTATAGAGACGGAAGGGGGGGATGACCTCTCCAATGCTTCTTATGTTGATTTCCTTTTGGATTCTTCCCTTTCCTTTTCTTTTTCTGCGATTCTACCTATGGGTTGGCCTCATCTATTGAAGATAATGTCATCATAAGTACGTGCATTGTGATGCACCTCTTCTTCATCATAGATGTCTGTCATGTATTCCCATTGAAGGCCTATATTGTTGCAATAATATGTTATGACTCCTTTTGGGTCATGTATTCTAAATATTTCTTCTCCAAAGTGATAAGAAAGTAGGGTATTCACCTCTTCATATGCTTTTTTATTTGAGAAAAGTATTTTTTGATGTAGAGTAGTAATGGAGGCCATATAACCTTCTTGGATTCATACAGAGCCCCTCCCACTCCATGGATTGTTGTTTGGTATGTTATTTCTTGGAGAACCAACCTGTCTGGAACGAGCCATAGGAGAAGGTCAAGAGATTTCATAGCACCATATATTTTGATGTAAGTACCATGTTCTAAGACGAACCAATCCCCAATTCTCCTAATTATTGTGCTTTCTTTGTTTGTCATGCATGGAGGAAGTGTGCAAACTATGAACTCATATAAGGGAGCCATGAAATGGTCACACACTTTTTGGTATTATGTTCGGTATTTATGCTCCTAGATCACCTTGCAATAGACATGGATTGGTTTGTTTGAAGGTTTCCACCTCCATCCCATTTTCGGGTATCGATGAGCCACACATATAATGTCCAAAAGATATGAGGACATGTGAAAAATAGGGAAGGTACCTAGTTGGGATTCTAAGATAACTATGATAGATTCTTCTATATTGGCAGACAATATGTCAGCCCATTTGAATGATGCTTCCACATTTTCACAGTAGTAGATTAAAGGAATGTACGACAAAGAGAATTGAGATGCGACATGTTCTCTGTAGATTCGACATAAAATGGTCACCATGTATTGGTATGGATTCCTTAAGGAAGTTTTTGGGTAGCCTCCTTTAGATATTTGTTTGAAATGCTTGTTTGGATTGTACCACTTGGGGCACAATTCTTTGGGAGTGTGTTTGAAATCAACAAGCATATTGTTGTCTAGCTTCTTCATTCATTTTTCAATATGATAATATTTCACTAAGTGTCTAGGCTAGAAAGATGATATTGTCTCCCCTCTATCATTGCAAGTGTTTCTATTTCCCAGGTATATATGTTTCAAGATCCAAGAGATTGCATCGATGCATGGAGAAACAATTGCTCGGGCTGCAACTTTGAATATTCACAATTTTCTGATATCCTTGAAGACTCTAAATTCATCCTTATCCTCAACATCAATGATGCAATTTTGTTTCTTGAACATTTGGTATACTTCACCTCATTTGAGTGTTTCTCCTTATTTTTCTAGGACACTAGTGGTGTCATCATAAACAAACCTAACTATCTCTAGTTCATCTTCAATCTATTCTCCATTTCCAGAAGCTTCAATGGAAGTTGTCTTGCCGACCACTTTCTTTTTGGGAGACATGTATGTACCTACAGAGTGATAAATTGATATAATGTGAGAGAAAAGACTATAACTAATGTATGCATTTGGAAATAATTTGCTTAAGTATTTCAGAGTCCATACTTGAGGAATCACTGATGTTAATGTTGGGTGGAAGGTCATCATCTTAAGACAATAAAATGATGGAAGGCATGGTGAGTAATCTGGTGAAGATTGGGGAAGAAAATGAATAAAAACGTACCCAAAAGGTAAAACCGGAGGGTTTAATGCTAACTCCTCCAATTTAAATAAGAGGAATTGTTAACAAGTGCTTTGATGCCTGTTGGGGGAGTTCCTGTCAAGGGATACGAAACATCGACTGAATTGGTGTGAAGTTTTCCAATATAAGGACTTACTGAGACAAATCAGTGAAGTTGAGGTCAACTCCTCCAATGTAAATTGGAAGAGTTGTTAACAAGTATTCCAATGTACATCACCAAGGTTAAATGGAAAGTATCCAGTATATTATCAACGAAGTTCCAGGTAACTCTTCCAATCACATTGGAGGATTTAATGTGAACTCCTCTGATGTGATCAGAGGAGTTGAGGACAAAGCCTCCAAAAGTCTATGGTAGTGGAGGAGTTTGGGTTGATTTCTCCACAAGTTATTAAATGGGAAGGTTAAGTTTGTTGATGAATCCGTGCCAAGTCTCACTACGATCTTTTAATCCAAACTGACGTCGATGTCTTTAGTCGAAGGGCTCCAAACTTGAGTTTCTAGACTGTGGTCGGGGATGTCTTTGCTTTGGGAAGGTTTAGGGTTGTGATAAAATGGAAATATTGTTGGCCTTAGAATCTCCGGACTAAAGCAGGGTAAAGGCTGACACTTAGGTTTAGGAAGGGTGTGGTGGTAATAAAAAACCAATGAGGGGACATGTAGAGTTATAAAGGGGTATAAATGTGAAGAAAAAAAAGGTTGCAGGGGTCATGGGGAAACCTTGGATCCCCCTGGATAGTAATAAATATATATGACATGAAAAAAACCTTAACCCTAAGTAGAAACCCTAACCCTAGATTGAAAATGATGGATCGAGGGATTACCTAGAATTATAACTACACATGGACAATTGTGATCAATCAAGGATGCCTGAGTTGGAGCTCGATGCACTATTGCTTGGTGGTTTTCTTCTTCTCCATAGAATTCAGTGGGATAGCAAGAAAAGGGGGAGCACCATACTTATAATGTTAGGTGAAAATAACAGTGAATGGAGGCAAGTATCATTTAAAATCGGTGGAGCTAAGAGCAATTCCTCTGATGTACATCAGAGGACTTTCTGGGAATTCCTTATATATTCATCAGAAGATTTATCATAAAGTGCATCAAATTCTATTAGAGTGGATGGTGGAAACTCCTATGATGAACTCAAAAGAGTTGATGTTAACTCCTTTGATTTCATTGGAGGAGTTACAAGCAATTTGAGTGATGGGAAAGCTCATCATAGGGAAAGGTAAGAACTATTTTAAAGCTTATCAATGGAATTGGGAGGAACTCCTCCGATGTGCATCAAAGGATTTGATGTTAACTCCTTCGATGTACATCGAAGGAGTTCCGATTAACTTTATTGATTTTTCTTTTTAAGACTTATTTTGGAAGAATTTTTTTAAGTGTTTCCATTTTGAGAGATGTAAATTGAGGGAAGTGGAAATTGAACGATGGGATTGAGAGCTAAGTAAAGAAGATGCTGGAGGAGTTTATCAAAGTCATAAAATGTAAGGGGCTCCATTTATTAAAATAAAATTTCAAATGGATTACAAGGAAAATGGAGGGTTGCAGTGTCTGGCACAACATGTGTTCTTAGTGAACTGGTGGGATATCGCCAGACGATTTAAGCTTGAATGTTTTATCTAGCTTGTACCATATCTTGACTAGATCCTTCTCCTTGTGTGGGAACTTCTATATGAGTTCATCTTGTAGTGATCAACTTCCTTTTTTCAAATGGTAATACTGGGCTATGTATGTTCCCTAGAATGATGCTATGGTTCCCCCTAATCATTGAGTATATATCAGTTTTCAAGGTCTACTTGCTTAAGAATCCATGAGATTTCATCTTCACAAGGAAAAATTGTTGCATCATCCACCAACCTATGCAATCTTGATCTATATTTGGTTTTAAAGACCTTGAGCTCATCTTGATATTCAACCTCCACTGAGAAGTTTTGCTTCTTGAACATATGGAAAAATTCACCCCATTTGATTGAAGTCCCCCTTTCTCTAAGAGTCTTGTGGTGTCATCTTAGACAACCCCTAGGCTATCATGTTCTTCTTCCTATCAAATTTCGCTCGTGGAGGCATATTTTACGAGAGCTTTACTTGTAGGTTTCTTGTGAGGTGACATGTCTGAATCTGCGACCAACACAGTCACCATTACTATATCAAACCAACAATAAAATATGACATGACTATAAAGATAAAACATAAGTAAATTTTCAAGCGTTTTGAGAAGTAAAAATAGTTTTTAAGATACATTCATCCATGCAAACCTGTGTCTATGTCATAAGAACTACTAGTTCCAATATTAGGAGGAAAATCATTTTCCAAGGAAGACAAGATAACATGAGTCATGGTGACGTCTGGGGAAGCCTAGCTTAGTTTGGGTGAGCTGACATAGTTGATGAAAACTGCATCGATAAAGAAAGGAGAATAAACGTAGTTGATGACAACTATGTTTATATGGATAGAGGTGATATCAATGAATTTATGGGAAACTACATTGAAGTTGTAGAATGGTACTAATGGAATTGTGGAGAAATTCGCTAAAATGCATAAGTGAAGACTGACGAAAAAGTTGATAACTCTGTCGAAACAAAGAGATGGGTACTAGCATAGTCTTTAGGAACTCTACCGAAATTGGGAAGAGGTGACCAGTGGTGATGTTAAGAACTCTTCCAATGGGAAAGTGTAATGACCAAAGGAAATCATGACAAAGTGGTTGACATATCGAAAGACTTATTGAAAAGTTTACTGATAAAGGAAAGCCAGTAATGGGGAGAAGACACCAACGTTGTCGGTGTGTGTTGAAGGTTATCTCGAGAACTCCATTGATATGCATCAACAGAGTTAGCAAAAACTCTGTCAATGCGCTCTCGAATGAAAAAAATAACTAAGTATTCGAGTAGGATAAGGTGAACTAGGGTTTATCAGAGCTCGAGTCACTACTTAGATTTGAAGATAGGATTCATGAAATTGATGGATCTTTACATGCTGGTTGATTGAACTTAAGTATAAGTGCTTGGAGTGTGAAAGTTTTGATCCAATTCGTTTTTAAAATTGGAACTAAGATTGAAATCCGACGAGTTAGGGTATTGTATATGGATATAAAACTTGATCTTGGGATGAGGCATGGGTGAAATTTGAAAAGGAGTCTGGTGAAGAGAACGAGAGTGTTTAGGTAGGGATCAGGTGCAGCACTAGGAGGTATTAAGAAAAGGTAAAACCTTTGGGTGGACGAGAGGTGAAGGGATCCAATGGCTAGGTCACATGATGGTTCTTTACCTAGATCAATCATATGGTTAAGGTGAGGGAGCATGTAAGAGATATGGAGGTATGAGATTTGAGAGGTGAGACGAGGCTAGGGCTTAGAAGTGTGGTAGGGTCAGGGTTAGGGTTTTGTCGCAAATCACTGGTAAGGACAAACTAAGGCTGTCGAAGGGTTAGGGAAACAAAATTTAAGGGGGAAGTAAAGGTAGGAGGATTTTATGCAATTAAACATGAACCAAAAATGAGAAATAAAAATTCAATTGGCGAGAAGCCTACTTGGTTTTTACGACACATGGACAGGTAATGCATTTGAATATGGGCAAGGTGCTTCCAAAGGATTTTCTTCATGCACAAAAAAATATCAATGTTCCTTCTTTCGACAATGAGCTATGAAATGTATGAAATATCAAAGGTTTTTTTATAACCCTTTTCCGAACGTAGTTCGACAGATCAGAGGCGATTAATGGAAGTGTGGAAGTAAGAAGTTTGGTGTACTAGAGGACTTTTTTGGAACTCTTCCAATTGAATTGTCAAGGATAGTGGAAACTCCTTGGGTGATGTCATAGGAGATGATGGTTAGTCTACCGATGAGGTCGATGACGAAGGTGAGAAAACATTTGGTCGTACCAGAGGCGATGTCAACAACTCAACTGCCACTGAAGCCTATGTATTGAATCATTTGGGAGAAAATCCTCCGCTGTGTACTGGAGGAAATCACACAAACTATTCCAGTGTGTCAACAGAGTTAATGGGAACTTCTCCGGTATGCCCAAAAAATGTTTTTGGAAATATCTAAGTGTCAAACCAAAAACCAAACCTAAAATTGCAAGATAAAATAATTTCATTAGAGGGGCATGAGTAGGCTTCAAATAAGATCAAGGAGATGAGAAGTCTCTTCAACAAGTCAAGAGGTTCTCAAGTTAGAAAGGAGGGGTCACATTTTCTTGGTGAAAAATGACTTTACAAGCAAGCATATAAGAAAAAGGGAAGGTATTGATGTCTGGCACAATATATGGTGACACATTGGGAGAAACCATGAATCTTTGCAAAAAGGTATCTAAACATAAAACTTATGAGAATGGAAACACTTGGAGTGCATGACCCAAGGGAGAATGAGTAGGTCCCATAATTTTCAAAAGTTCATAATTTGACGAGACAAGTTTGAGTGATGCAAGGGAGAGGTTATGGTCATGCCCAAAGAATATTGACTACCATATTATAATCTTTTGAAACATATTTTTTTCAGAAAGGAGTAGTAAAAAAGGGAATGATGTGTCATGAATGCTAAAAATACAAGTGTATGGTGCATTTCTCTGGTATTTCTCCACTACTAGCGAGCGCCCATAGCCCTGATGGAGTCACCCTAGTGTCACAAGCCTTGTTCTATTTCTAGAAAGCGTCCATAGCCCCGACAAAGATACTTGCATGTCCCACATGAGCTGGAATGCATTTCCCCAAGACTTTACCTTTATAATATGAGTCTCTTAAATTCAAGGAGAAAGGTGGATGGGGGGATCCTAGTTTTCCTTTAAAGGCATGCGTGATGACACCTATGAAAGTGAGATTTTCCAAATCGATTATAGATGAGATAACTCCCTATGTAACATACCATGAGTACTACAAATTCCTTCCTAGAGAATTTTATATTTAGTTTCATACAAACACAAACTTTTCTATGGGTTATATTCATTAGCCCACTCTTGCTACATTTAAGAGTACAATGCTCATTTGCTAATGAAATATTTTCCTCTACTAGATCTGACTTGAGGTAATGCACAACAATGTTACATGGAGAGAGATAAAGTTGTGTCTAAAATCCAAAATGTATATACCAATGTGTCACACCTTAAAAGTTATTCAAATCCATGACACCAAATTCTCTAATAAGTCTAAGGAAAAAACTTTGAAAGAGAGAGAAAAGGAAAACTAACTAGAATCCAAAAAATAAACAAAAAAGAAAAGTATAATAAAGAAATGAGTGTGTCAAAGAAAACCAAAAAAAGAAAGAAACTAAAGAGGAAAACATACTCTTTATTTATTTACAAGGGGAAGCTTCCTCAAAGGCTAGTTGATGTAATGTTTTAGAATTTGGCAATTGATGGGGAGGAAGTCTACATCCCCTTCCAAATTTTGTAATTGGTAGGTATATAGTCCAATATTTTCTTTTATTATGAAAGGACCCAACAAGAATTATTGAAAATTTGAGTGTTTTTCTTTGTCTTCATGTGGCTTGTCCCATTTGAGAACCAAGTTGACAATCTGAAAGTATTTTTTGCCGATAGACTTTTTATCAAACCAATTTTTAATAGTCTGTTTGTGAGCTTCAAATTTTGTTTTAGCTTTGGGGTGCTTCTCTTATAGATTTATCAAGGTGTTAATTCACTTTTGGATGATAGAGCACTCTCTCTTGCATGATTGTTGTGTAAGATGAATGGAAGGGAGATATATGTTTTAAGGGAGGTAGCTTCCTTCCTGTAAATGAAAAATTACAAAGAGGTCCCTATGAATGCTTTAGGAGTAACACGGTCATCCTAGAGGGATTTGGGTAATGGATTGTTCCAATTCCTCTATTGGTCGACTATAGTTCATTTAAGGATGCATATCATATTTTTGTTTGGGTATTCAGCTAGGCCATTTCCCTAAGAGTAATAGTTGGTTGCATATTTTAAAATGATTCCTTTTTCTAGAGAAAACTCAGTCAATTTCAGCAATGAAAAATATGTAGCATTATAAAATAAATCAATATTGGGTACTCCAAACATGGTCATAATGTGTTGTTCCAGGAAATTAATTACCACTTCATCATTTACCTTAGTTGATTGTACTGCTTCTGTATATTTAGTAAAATAATCAGTGGCAATTAGAATATGCATGTGCTTCTTAGATGAGTGAGGGTTGGTCTCACCGATTATTTCCAATCCCACTAATTGAATGGATATTCAACAATAATAGACTGAAGTGGAACAATTTCCTTTCTTTCTCTTCCGATAGACTTCTGGAAAATGTTGCATCTTCGATAGTAGGCATGAACATCCTTAAATATTGTTGGCCAGTAGTACCCGACCTTTAATATATTGTGGTCTCTGGTCTCTCTTGAAAAATGATCTCCAACTATTCCATCATGCATGTCTTTGAGAACCTTTTCAGTGTCTTGTTTCTTAAGACATTGAAGCATAACTCCATCATAATTCTTCCTAAACATGATACCATGAACTCGTTGATATTGTGTAGACTTCAGACTAAGTTCCCTTTTCTGTTTGGAATTAAGATGATCTGGGGTAGTACTGTGTTAAAGATAATGTTTGATATCAATATACCACAAATTCTCAATTAATGGAACATAAGGGGCTTGTTTTGTATAGAGTGTTGGTTCCTCTTGCCAACCTTCTTCTTCTTGATCCTCAGAATCCATGGCTCCAGTTTCTAGCTTACACATGCCTTGACCTTTAACGATGTTTTCTAGTTTGAATTCAAGGTAATATGCTTGTAAAGTGGTCATTCAATTGCCTCATATCTCTCCCAGTTCCCCCTACACAAAGAGAGATCTGACCTCTGGGTGAGGGATGATCACCTTGGTGTGGTTCTTCGGTATATAAGGTCTAAAATATTTAGTAGTTCCATGGACAAAAAAAGTTCGCTTGTCCACCGATGGATAATTCAGTTCAGGGCCTTGGAGTCCAGTGCTTATAAAATTTATGGGGCACTCGTTCCCTTGCTGGTCCTTTTGAGTGAGAACTATTGCAAGAGAATGATCTGAAGAAAATGTATACAACAATAAGTATTTAGTAAAATATGGACTTTAAAGAGTAGGTGAAATACTATGGTGGCCTTGATCTTATCAAAGACATCCTTTTCAACAGATGTCCAATTGAACTAAACATCCTTCTTTATCATTTGATGAAGGGGTTTAACAGTTTCATCAAAATCAAGAACAAATATTCAAATCAAATTCATTTTCCTGAAAAAGGACTGCATAGAATTTCTTCTGTGTGGAGGTGGGATCTGCATAATGGATTTGGTTCTTTCCGGGTCAACATAATTCCCATCCTTAGAGACAATATTCCCCTATAGTTTACCTTCTAAAACAACAAAGATGATTTTCTTGGGGTTTAGAGAAATACCATATTTTCTACTCCTTTCGAAAATCCACTTCAGATGTCATGGGTGATCAAGTATTTGCTTTGAATAAACTGTGACTTCATTGAGGTAAATCACCACGATGCGACCAATTAGACCTTTAAACATTATACCCATTTCCATATGAAAAGTAGAACTGACATTAATTAGGTCGAAGGGAATTCTACAATATGAAAATGTTCCCCACTTTGTACTAAAAGTGGTCTTTAATCGGCCTTGATCTACCACAAGAACCTGGTTATAACCAGAAAATCCATCCAAAAGAGATAACATTTAGGAATCATAGATGGGTTGTAAGATTTTCTCCATGGGGGGAACTGGATAATTTTCCTTTTCAGAAGCTCGATTTAAATTATGGAATTCTACACATAGTCTGATCTCCCCTGATTTCTTCCTGATAGGTACTTGATTAGACACCGAGGTAGAATGGAGAAATTAAAGATAATCTAGGTGTCTAGCAATTTCTTCAATTCCTTATGAATAAGTGGTTCAAGAGTCAGATGCATTTTCCTTAAATTTCGTTGAAATGGCTTGACACTCTCTTTGATAGGAATAACATGTTGAATAATAGGGTGTCATACATCTTCAAATCTTCATATGTCCAAGCAAACACATCACAATAATTATTAAACAATTGCATGAATGTATGTTTTTCCACCTCTGAACAACAAGTTCCTAGATTGATGTATTTGGGTTTTCCAGGGGTCCCTAGATTCACTAGAATGTGCATCATAGTGGATTTTTCCATATTTGGATTCTTAGGCTTTAAGAACTTAGTCTGCAGATCAAACAACTTTTCAAGCAAGAACACAATCCTCGAGATAATTAGCTTTTATCTTGCTTCATCCTAATAGTCCCAAATATTTTGTTCGTGTACTTCATCATCTATTACAAAATCTTGGAATATTTCAGTGCTGGTAAGAAAATTTATGATATGAGTATCATTATTGAACACTCTTTAGTTTGTGACGTTTTCTAGTATGGAAGGCCTGAAAATAATTTCAATGGAAAAATCGTTATCAAGGGGTGTCAATCTAGATGTTGCATTTGCTAAAGTGTCTGCAACAACATTTTGACAATGAGGTATAGACATAATATTGAATGTGTCAAAGGAATATATCAAGTTCCATACCTCATATTGATAACCTTTTAAGTGGGGAGATAGGAAGTGGATAGTGTTTCTTACCTGTTGGACTATTATCTCTGAATCACTAAAAACTCGAAGGAATTTTACCTTAAGGTTAATGGACTTCTTCAGGACTTGTACCAAGGATTCATATTCAATAGTGTTATTGGTTCATTTGAATTATAAACGCAAATATATAAGAGTCTTACATTGTTCAGGATCAATAAGGATGAATCATGCCTTGAATCCTTCCTGAGATATGGATCCATCAAAGAACAAAGTCCACATGTTAGTGTCTTAATTAGATTTAGTTAAGAAAAAACTATATGCTTTTACTATAGTACAATCATCATCTTCAGTTCAAGTGCAATGTGTTAAGCCCTAATATTGGCTCATTACGCCTTAATTGGGGCATATTATATTAGTAATGTTATTTTATTTATGGAGGCTTTAGGCCATTAGTTGTAATTATACCTCCTAGTCTCCTATATATACCAACGAGACATTTTCATTTTGAATCATCTGGTACTTGAACATTTAAGTGGGGTAAAAGGAGGTTGCCCCCTTGAAGAGGCTTATTATTTGAAATTATCTCTTTTTCAAGGTGTTGATTACTTTTCCTGATGTTTTTATATGCTATATTTATGTTTGTCTCTTAACATATGGTATCAGAGCTCAAGGTCTTGGGGTTTCGCTGCTACATCTGAGACACCTTGGAATTTTTGCTAGAATTTTTTTTATACAATGTTTTAGAAGGAACGGCTTGGAGGATATTTATTAGACAAATCAAGGTACGTTGGGTTCAAAATTCAGCTCCTGATGCCTTATACTTTCGGAGATATAGCCTGTACAAGATAGGATTCTGGAATCATCCTGAACTGAGTCATTGCGGAATTTTCACTATAAATTTTTTTTGTAACATTTAAGACCTTGAACTCCAAAGGCTATTTATAGAAATTAGAAAGGTATCTGTGGTAAAAACTGAATCTTTTGGGTCATCTTAAATTTGTAGATACACCTTCTGTAAGATAGGGTATCTAACTAGTCCTATTGACTAGTCTCAAGAAGGTGTTCCAGGTAAAACAATCATAAATTATTCCTAGAGTATCCAAAGTGAGTGGGACTGGTTTCATTAGATCATGGACAGTCTGTAGTATTTCTGGTGCGAGTTTAAGAATTTTATATCAATCGTTTTGGGCAGGGAACACTATACAAGTGAGATCTCCTGGAAAGGCCAAAAATCGACAAGTTGTGGGGAAGTTACTGTAAATTCCACTTGGTACATCCAATTTTTATCAGACCTGCGAAATTGTAGCGAAGAAATATCAAAGAACTAAATAAAATAAAGTTTCATACCCAGAAGGGCCGAAACTTGGGAGATACAACAAAAGAAATATTGTCTAGCAGAACCACCTCAAAATTAAGGTTCAAAAGTGATACTTGGCCAACATG
>JZKD02S2061091.1:41824-52504 GCA_000966675.3 Picea glauca | reverse complement strand
GCAAGCCCACTCAAGATAACATTCATATCCTTAGCATTGAAGCTAAATTCTAGTTTGTCATCCTTATTAGCTAGCACAATTGGCTTTACATAACCTGTCTCTACCACATCCCAGAACTCTGCACCTAAATCCATTATGTAGGTTCTCATTCTAACTTTCTAGAAGGTAAAGTTTGTTCCATTGAATAGAGGGGCCTTATTGGTTGATTTTCCTTCATCGCTTGACATGTTTAAGCTCTAGGATCTACCCTTAGATAAAAGGGGCCGGCTCTGATACTAATTGTTGGACAACTGAGAGGGGGGGGTGAATCAGTTGTTACCGTTCTTAAACAATTATTCTTCTTTTAAACTCTTTTCTAAGACACTAAATGATGATCACAATAAAGAAGGGAAGTAAACAATGGCACATTCAGCATTAGTCACACATATATGAGAAACACAGAGACAGATATTTCCTGAGGAAACCCATACAGGGTAAAAACCTCTTTTTCTTTATATGATAAGAATGGTTACAATCTTTACAATATCATACATATGAGCACCAACTCATAATGAGGCTACAACCTCAGTTTTCCAAGCTGCAACTTGCGGAGAGCACCAAATCTTTGTTTTCTCTAGCACCCACTAGAAGGAAGCACCAACTCGCTGGTTTCTCTACCACCAACTAGAAGGAAGCACCAACTCCCTGAGTGTTTCCAACACCAACTGGATGGAAGCACCAACTTCCAATCATACAGGCACCAACCTGTATAACAGAGAACAAGAGTTCTCCCTTGCACCACCCTGCCACCCTGGTTTCTCTGGCTGCAACTAGATGGAAGCTACAACTCCCTGTGTTCAAGCACCCACTTGAACCTCTAAGGACAACAATCCTCCCAAGCACCTCCCAACCACCCTAAAATATAAATCTTTGCTGTTGAAATTTATTACAGTGATATGGTGTTCAACGATGGCTTACCAGTCTTATCACTGTTTTGCTGCATTTCGTTGCTCTGTCTGCCTCATTGCCTTTCTGCTCACATCACTTGCACTGTCTCGTCTTCTGCTTTTTATGCTCTGTGCGCTATCTCCATTCTCTGCACAGTTCCTCTTCTGTGCTATTCAACTGCTGTACTCTCCTCCTTCTTCACACCTGAATCACCTTAAACAACAATCACAACAACCTCCAGTAGCAACAACAACACCATCTCTTCTTTGTACCGTGTATTTATATCTTTTGTGCACCTTGTGCATGCAGTGTTCGCAATGCCTCTGCATGCTGAATCTGCACCGTTATCCTCCACCTCTCGAGTGCTCTGTCTGATTATCATCGTGACTCTTCAGCTTCTCTAGCCGTTTTCCCACGCGTTCAGCATCACTAGATGTTATGTTGAGATTCCTCAGCCTCTTTGGCAGTTGAGGCTCTTCGTTTTCTCTGGCAAACGCCATCAATGGTTTCTGGTAGTTTCACTGTGTCGCGCATCAGTAGCCCTTTGATCAACACTTGATCTGACGATTTAGATTACATTGCGATTTCCCCTATCGCAATATCAACATTCTTGTTGCATTGTGTTCTTTGCCTTTTTAATTCACGATCCCCGAAACTCTGACATGGAGCTTATCTGGACTGACTCCTTCTCTTCCCATGACCAAGGGTTGTGACCACAACCTTATGAATAAAGCGCTTTCGTGATTTCGTATATCGCAAAATCGACATTCCTGATGTCAAGTCGTTTTGTCACTTCAAAGTCCCGATCCCCGATGCCTCTCCATTGACTGGAATGAACGGTTCAGATTCAACCTTAATCTGACGGCTCAAATTACATTGTGATTTCACATATCACAAAATTGGGGTTTCTGATGTCAATAATCTTTGTCATGTCCAACTCCCGATCCCCGAAACTCCGATATGGTGTCCATCTTCTGACGTCACACGTGGATTGACACGTGTTGAATACTGCCACGTGTCACTTTGTTCATGACTTACGTGTTCCTGAAATGTTGAATCAGTCTGACACTTGTCATTACCTAATTGTGCCACGTGTCCCTAGCTGACGTGGTCTGCTGACATGAGTTGGGTCGACGGTCTAGATCATATCTTGATCTGACGGTTCAGGTTCAGTCAGGATTTCACACATCGTGATTTCGGGATTCTTGATGTCAATATTCTTTGACATCTCTAACTCGTGATCCTCGAAACTCCGACATGGAGTCGGATCAATGGTCCACATAACTCCTTAAGATGGACGGTCCTCCTGCTTTCGGGAATTTGTGAGCCCATTTTCTCCTTGCACTTTAAACATCGTGCAGGTTTTCCCTGATCCAACAGTGGTCGAATCCTGAGCTTAGATCTAACGCCTGATATCTATCCTCCTCTTCAGCGCACGCTCTTCTTTTTTTTATTCATATCTGACGAACCTCATGCTATCGAGAAGTTTGGATGAGATCCAATGACTCTCGATCTTTGTCTTCCTTCTCCTCTGCGAACTCCTATATCTTGTGCTTTTCTGCACATGTTTTCCTCGACGTTGTTCCTCCTGAGCTTTCACGTCCGAATCCCCAAGGGATTTTATCCTTCTTATCCTGCCATCTCCACTGTTGTACTTTCCATCAATGACAAGAATGTGCTACTTGTTAAACATTTGCCAAAAAACATCGTATCCAATAAAGGTACACTTCTTGGATTTTGTTTCAAGCTTTGTTCTAATTTATTTATCATAATGGATAAATTCTTCACAACTGAAAGTCTTCAAAACTGAGCATTTTACCTTTTTACCTGTCCATGCCTAATTTGTAATGCCACCATACAAAGATCTTGAAGGTCCTTCATTTATTAAGTAAAAAATAGTATTTACAACATCTGCCCAAAACTGTAAGGGTGACCTTGCATGCAATCTCATACTCCTTGCATGCTCCATGATTGTCTCGCTCATCCTTTATGACACACCATTTACTTGTGGTGTTCTTGGAATTGTCTTCCTTATATGAATCCCATGGTATGAACAATAATCATCAAACTCCTTGCTGCAATATTCACCTCCATTGTTTGTTCTAATACGCTTCAACCTTTTTCCTTTATCATTCTCAACCAAGGATTTCCATTTCTTAAAAGTGTCAAAAACATCATATTTTTATCGAATGCAATAAAACCAAGTTTTTCTAGTTGTATCATCAATAAAAGTAAAATAATAATGAGATCCACCAAGAGATGATACCTGAGCATGTCCCGATACATCTGTATGCACAAGGTCTAAATTTTCACTCTTCTTTACATTTCCAACTCTAAGAAATATGACTCTCTTTTGTTTTCCATAAACACAGTGCTCACAGAAATCCAAATAAATTTGTTTATGATATGGTAAAAAAATTCTTTTGTGAAGTATATGCATCCCCTTCTCACTTATGTGTCCAAGCCTATGATGCCACAATGTTATATCCACTCCTATAGAAGCTAAAGATATAGAAGATTCATTATTACCAGTACATAAATACAATGTACCTACCTTATCTCCTTTTTCTATCACCAGTGATCCTTTGGTGAAATTCCACTCCTTATTTGAAAATGTAGATATACATTCTTCACTTTCCAACTACTCTTTTAAAATTATATTTTTTCTTATATTTGGAACATGTTTTACCTCTTTTAACAACCATTGGTTTTCATTATTTTGTTTTATTTGTACATTTCCCATTCCAACAAATTTTCATGGTGCATCATCACAAAAATGAACCTGTCAAAAATCTCCTTTAACATAATATTGAAAATGTTTCCTATGGGGTGTGGCATAAAATTAAGCCCATGAATCTACAACCTGAGACTCAAAAATATTATCTACAAAAAGAATCAAAGCATCTTGTAACACATCACCTATTTCATTTTCTTCCTGATTTTTCTCCTATTGTCCATCTCTTTGTTTCATTGGAGCTCCATGATGCAGACCCCACCCTCTCCCAGGGTCCACTCGACCTCCTGGTCTAGGATCATTCTAATCGAGAGCTGAAATTAGCTCGCAGGCTCCCTCCGAGCCCAAAATATTAAAGCACGGGTCTTTAAACCGAAGTCTCGAGTGTATTTTTTCTTTTTTAGGAGTCCCTGATTTTTAGTGCTCACAGAAATACAAAGCCTCCCTAGAGACCGAGGGCCAAAATTGTGGGCCAAATATTCAAACCACGAAAGTTTTGGGATTTCAGGAATTTTCTATCCCCTCTTATCTCTCAACATAGATTCCCTGAACTTCCAAACACTGAGTGACAAGATCAATGGTTCACAATGAGCATTGAGATCGATGGCTCACATGATGTATTTTCGGGCTTTGGTGATTTTATTACAATGCACTTTTCTACAATTCTCCCAGGTTGTCAAAAAGTGCTTTACGTTGAGTTTCAGATCGATGGTCTACAAGATCTCACTAAATTCTTTGTTCAGATTAGTTCCCTTCAGGATTCAATGATTTCCATTGGTCATCCACATGACACAACACTTTATATCTCTAGACGTCGAAATTATGAAATCCTTCTCCTGCCTCCGTGTGTCCTCTCCTAGATCAACGACTAGGATGCCTTTTTGGGAATTCGATGACTTCTTCCCTATCTGCACAACAACGCAAAGTTTTGAAAGTGTCAAGTCCCCAAAATGTGGGATCTTGCGCCATGCATCCTCTCCAAAGGACAGTTTGGATTAAATCTGGGGCTTTGGGCCTTTGTGAGTTTCCACAACACTACTCTATTTTCCCCAGAGCACAAACCTCCTGATATGTTGTCGCGTACACTTTATGAAATCAATGGTCCAGATCTACTCTAGACTTAGGGACTCTGGAAACATTGAACTATTCTTCCCACTGTTTCCCAGAGTATCTATCCTCCAGATTGCCTAATCCGAAGATGCATGATCTTTATGATGGATGACTCAGATGAACTCTGGCCTTCGGGACTTCAGGAGTCCTCCACTCCTACTTTTGTCAAAATGCTAATCCATTGGAGTACACGATCTAATGACACATGTCCTTTCTTTTTAGATTACCACAATTCACTCTAACCTTCAAAACTTTGGGTGTCCCGACTTCTACACATGCCAAATCCTTCAAATATGCAAAGCCTAAAGGACTTTGTCGATTGAAATCCGCACAACTCCTCCTGATCCAAAGGTTGTCCATGCTCTTGCAACCTCCGGAATGGATCCTAATCATAGATCCTCAATCCTCAATAATTACTCCTTTTGGAATTGATCCACAACTTCTCCGAACAAGTGAATCCTTAGAGACTTATAGGGTTAAACCCCGCGCTACTTCCTTATATCTGAGGGTGACGAAATACCTTGGAACCTCCCGATGAGATCTCGACCATTCAAATTTTAAACAATGAATCTTCCCCTCCTTGAAGGTTTTGATCTCTATCCTTCTTGAGCTTGAATACAAGAGATAAACAAAATATTTAGTGCCATCCTATGCACTCCTGTGGCACTTTTAAAAAATTTGACTTAAAAATTTTATAATTCCCTCTTGTTGAAATCACATGTCCACTATCTCTCCTAAGCATTGTTCCATGAGGTATTTCATACCTCTGTTGTACTCCTTGCAACTTTTGAACTTCTGAGAACTTCTAGACTTGGAGATTTTGGAAGAAAAACTCCCTTACGCACTCCTTGCACTCGTCCCTTCTGAAACTTCTTCAACACTTAAAGAAAGTGTTGGCTCGATGCACTCCTTGGACACGCATTCTCAAACCTTTTCTCTCTACTAATAAACTGTGCGCTCTCTTCACTTCAACTAAACCGTTGTGCACTCCTTGCACTTCTTACGAGCTCTGTGCACTCCTTGCACCAGGAATCTTAGAAAGGAAAAAAAATGAAACTTACAGAAACATCAAAGGTTTCCACACTTAACCATGAAAAACATATTCATGCATAAAATATACATAAACAGATAAAATATAGAGGACATAAAGAAAAATCACATGTACTCAAATAACTCAGATTAACACACCACAATACATATGGAATCAAACCTCTCTTCTTGTATTCATTAAGTAAAATATGTACATGGATTCTTACAACTCTCTGTAACTCTTCTAAGCTTCAAAATCAATAAAAATATTCAACAACCTCTACAATAACATTCAACAGCCTCATTTGGGCATGCAATACATATATTTATACAATGAGGGGATTCTCAAGCCTTCCCTCCAGACGACCTTAGTGCTATCCTATCACAGTAATTACATTCATATACTAAGGACTATTACATTGAATGGTAGTTACATTTAGATATGAGTCGATACTCAGTATCTGTTCAACCTTATCTACTAATTAAAAGTGATTACAGTACTTGGCAGACTTAGGTGATGGCTCTTGGCTCAAAATATTTAACATCTATAAATTACAATATTTTCCAAAATAGAAAGACACGCTCCTCCTTGGAATTCAAAAACAACTTCAAATTTGCGTGTTGGGTGATGAGTTGTCTTCAACCTAGCCTCTTTAATGCCAATGGCGATGCTCTTGCATCATAATCCTCTAGCCAAAAAATCATGGACTCATATGCATTAGCTCCTGCATTCTCTTTCCATGTTTCTAAATGTCAAATTCATTGACTTAATTGGCATCCTCTGTTGGGTGACCCTTCCACTTCACCAAGTATTCAAAATAAGTATTCCTCCTGGTCTTCTTACCAATCCTCTAATCTATGATTTTCTCCATTTGTGGCCTTTCTTCTATTGGCCTCTAATTATCCCACTAAATCTCCTTTTGATCATTTGATATTCCTGTATCATCCATCCTGTAAGGGTATAGGTATGCAACATTGAATATGAGTGATATTCCCACATCCTTTGGCATCTCAATCTCATATGCATTTGCATCAAAATTTCTGAGGATCTTACATGGTCCTAGTTTCTTCATATTCAATTTATTATATGCTACCCTTGGGAACCTATCCTTCCTTAGGTGTGCTAAAACTTGATCTCCAACTTTGAAATAAACCTCTCTCCTTTTTTGATCAACTTGGCTTTTTTACTTTTAAGTGCTCTCCTGTAGCTATCTCTTTATATGATCATGAATCTTGTGCATTTCTACAACAAAGTATTATGCTCCTACACTTCTAAATCCATCATCTCTCAAATCCCTTAACTCTAAAATTCCTCTCGGATTCATTCCATAAACTATTTGAAATGGACTCTTTCCAGTTCTTTTGTTTGGAGAATAATTATAAGAAAACTTTGCCCCGGGAAGAATTTGATCCCACTGGTTATGATGTTCAGTGACCAAACTCCTCAGCAAATTCCCTAAGCTTTGATTTACCACCTCAGTATGTCCATCTTTCTGAGGGTGATATGTTGAACTGAAGGACAAATTTCTCCCCATCCTTTTCCATAGGGTTATCCAAAAGTTTCCTACAAAATTGGTATCTTTGTTTGAAACTATACTCCTTGAAAAACCATGCAATCTCACAACTTCCATGAAAAATAAATTTTCCATGTGAGTAGCATCACTGGTTTTCTGGCATGGTATGAAGTGTGCTATATTTGAAAATTTATCCACCAAAACAAATATGGAATCACTCCCTCTATGGATTCTTGGTAATCCGAACATAAAATCCATGCTTATGGCATCTCATGGCCTATCTGGAATAGGAAATGGATGATACAAACTATTTTTTTTTTGCTTCCCTTTTTCATACTGGAAAACTCTACATATATCCACAAATTTATTCACATCATATCTCATACCTGGCCATTGGTATGAAGAAATTGTTTTTTCATAAGTCTTTTCATGGCCAAAATGTCCAACCAATCCTCCACTATGTTTTTCTTTCAACAGGTTGTCTCTCATTGATCATTTTGGAATACATAGTTGGTATCCCTGGAACAATAGTCCATATTGAATTAGATACTCTATCCATTGACTTTTGTCCCTTAGCAACGGGTTCTCACATTCTTTGTAAGCCTCTTTAAAATATGGATCTTTATGATACATTTCCTTAAGGTGTTCAAACCCTAAGGTCTCCACTTGAAATTCCCACATAATCAGACATCTCCTGCTCAAAGCATCAACAAATCTTTTAGTGCTACCACTAATTTTCTTAATAACAAAAGTAAAATTATGCATGATTTCTACCCATTTAGCATGACTTTGGTTCAAATTTTCTTGTCTGGTTATGAATTGTAAATCTTGATTATCACTATACAAGATAAACTCCTTTGGAATGAGGTAGTTCCTCCACTTTTCCAAATCTTGTATTACAACATAAAACTCTTTATCATATGTAGAATAATTTATCTTAGTGTCATTCAACTTCTCATTGAAATACACAACAGGATTATTGCCTTGGCTCAAGACTGCACCAATAGCTACTCCACTTGCATCACACCTCACTTCAAATATATTCTTGAAATCTGGCAGAACCAAAACAGACTGTTCAATTATATTCTCCTTTAATACTCTGGAGATTTTTTCATCTTTTGTTGTCCAATTAAAATACTTGTGTTTTTTTTTATGGTGTCCATTATGGGTGCAAAAATTACACTGAAATTCCTGATGAATTTCCTTCCAAAAATTGCTTATCCATGGAAGCTTCTCACCAAAAATATGCTTCTTGGAGAAGGCCATTCTTTGATTTCCATCACCTTCTCTGGATCCATCTTCAATTCATTTGAAGAGATCAAAAAACCCAATTATATGAGTTATGTCTTCATGAAATAACATTTATTTATATTTATCAACAACTCCTCATGTTTCAACCTCCTCATCACTAATATCAAATTCCTTAAGTTCTCTTCTTCACTTTGAATGAAGACTAGGCTATCATCCAAATACATAATAACAAACTTACCTATGAAGTCTTTGAGTACTTCATTCATAAGTATCATGAATGTTCTTGGGGAAGTTTTTAATCCAAATGGCATAACAAGCCATTCATACAACCCTTCATTTAGCTTGAATGTTGTCTTCCATTCATCTCCTTCTCTCATTCTTATATGATGATAGACACTCTTCAAGTCTATATTGGAAAAGTAATTTTCTCCACTCAAGACATCCATCAAATAATCCATTTTGATTAAAGGGAATATATACCTGATGTTAATATTGTTGATGGCTCTAGAATCTATACGCATTCTCTATCCTCCATGTTTCTTTGGACTTAACACGGTTGGCATTGTGCGTGGACTCAAATTTTCTCTAGAAAAACCCTTATCCAACAAATATTGGACTTGATACTTGACCTCTTAATTCTCTTGAGGTGTCAACCTATATGTTTCTTTGTTTGGCAAACTTTATCCTGGAATAAGGTCAATGTGATGACTAATACTCAAAATGGGTGGAAAATAACAAGTTAACTTATCCACCACAATATCAACAAAATTATCCAACAGTTATTGAATCTCTAAAGGAATATCAACCACATAAGTACTTGTAAGGATGACTCTAGTATTTCTCACCACAACAAACTGCATCTCCTGTTACCTCTTTATTTCATTCAAGAGTTCCTTCCCACTCATGAGAAATATGCTTGGGCTAGATTTTTCCTTTTCTTTCTTATCCTCCATTAGTAGTAACATATGTGTATAACCATTCTTCTCAAGGGTGTAAGTATTTTTTCTCCCATCATGTATGTCATTTCTGTCAAATTTCCATGGTCTTCCCAACAGAACATGACAAACATACCATCAGTATTACATCACACAGAATCTCATATTTATAACCTCTTATCTTGAATTAAACATTACATTGTCTACTTACCATAACTTGGTGTCCCTTCTACAACCACAATACTTTATATGGGTGCATATATGTAGTTGTTTCCATCTCCATCTTTTCCACCATTTCTATGGATACTTGTTTATCAGTGCTACCACCATCTATGATCACCTTGCATACCCTTTCCTTGGTCTTGCAAGTAGTCCTGAAAAGACTATTTCTATGAACTATTTTTTCCACCTCCTTCAGTGTATTTAAGAGAATTTTCCTCATCATGAGAGATTTCCCATATTCTGCTACTTTTGCCTCAAAATTCCTTCTTTGAGCTTTGGAAATGTGAGCTTCTCCACCTCCTTATTTATTTTTCCTCTCAGGACATTCCCAAGACATATTCCCTATCTTTCCACATGCATATCATCTCACTTCTCCCCCTCTACCTCTTCCTCTTCCTCAAGAAAAAGAGTTTCTTCCACCATGTTTTCCAACCCTGGAACTTCCTCCTCTTTCTGTATGACTATGAGACTTTCCAACTTCGGGTTTGGGTTTATGGAACTTCTCTTAGACATTTCCTTTGCCTCTGCTTGGAATTTTTCCGCTATTTCGTTGGCTTTGTTTTCTGGCCATATATTCCTCTACCTTCAGTGTTGACTGATAAGAATCTTCCACTGTTCTCATGGTCATCATGTTGATTTCCTGTTGGATTTCATATCTTGGGCCATTAATATACCTAGAAACCTTTTCATCATCACTCTCTCTATGTCCTGCTCTGATATTCAATCTGTAAAAATCCTCAGTGTATTCCCTCACTAACAAACCCTTTTATCTCATGTTCTATAATCTATTGAACATATTTATTTGATAGTCCTTGGGTACAAACTTAGCTTTCAATTTAGCTACCATCCTATCCAATTTTTTTAGTTTTTTCTTACCCTTTCTCCTTTTGTCATCTTGCAGTTCATCCCACCATAGCGTTGCATGTCCCTTTAGTTTGGTAACAACATTCTTCACCTT
>JZKD02S2061090.1:490803-502483 GCA_000966675.3 Picea glauca | reverse complement strand
CCTGGATAAAACTACAAAAATCAACTCCATCCACTGTCGTATTAGTCCATTAGGCCAAAATACTGTCCGAAACTATGTAAAGTGGGTAAAAATTTCCTATAAATAGTAAAAAAAACCAATTTTACTATACCATTTGTATTTTTTACCCTTGGACAAACTAGACCCTTGGAAAAACTAGACCCTCCATCATGTGATAAAGGTGAAAATGTGATTGAAGAGGCGAGTCATGAGGACGAGGTACTAATGCTTTCTCTTCCTTTTGATGAAGTCATCCAAGGCTTTGATGCTCCTGCACAGGAGAAAGTGAATACAGTAAGTTGTTTCCATTTCCAAGATTTTGATGATGCTTTATTTTGTGATTTGGAAACTGAAAAGGTGTTAGAGGAGCCCTTGGATGTACTAAGCCCTTTATGTTATCATAAAGGTAATGACATGGTAGATAATATTGGGTGAGTTCATACATGTCGGGAAACGTAGATGTGATGTGATTGGGTATGATGGGGATCCCATTTACGACATTGAGGGTCGTTTCCAAATGTTGCCTTTACAACTATCATATGAGGTTACTACTAATTTTGACATTTGGCAACAAGGAGATGATGTAGTTACACATGTTTTCCAAGCACCCAAGGGTGACCTAGTTCTATGTTCTCCTGATGATTTTCGGTCATACCTTGAGGATTTTGATGAGTATGCCTTTGAGGATTCAGATTTATTCTATGAAGAAGATTATCAACCAACGTTGTGCTTAGATCTTGATAAGGGTGAGGACGTTTCTTGCTTGAAGGAGGGTACTTGTGAAAATGTTTTCCATCTCCCTTCAACTACTTTACCTCACTACGTCACCAAGGGTGTAGTTGGGAAACATGTCTCTTGTCTTGAGTTTTCTCCAGGGAAAAGCTTTCTTTCAGAATTCAAGGGTAGGTTGAATGCCTTAAGAAGAATTTTATTATCTCGATCTTTCAAATTTCCCCTAAGAGGTTGTAAGTCATCCTTTAGGTTCTTGTTAGTCCTTTCTCAGACCTCGTGGAATGATTGCGTCCAAGGTAGCCTACCTTTGGATTCTTTGAGTCAACTTCTTGAGTCTTTGGCCTATCACGATCCTTTTCTGAGATGGAATGAGCACTTTTCTAGAAGTGTGACTTGGCATAATTTTGTCCCTCCCTCCCGCCTCCATGAGCTATACTTTACAATTTTCGATGATATGATACATGCTCTAACTCATGATATTTTTGTGCTTAACTTGTCATTGTTTTGGTTTATGATGAAGCATAGAGGCAGGTATTATGAGATATTACTAGGATGGTTTCACTGGTTATTTGANTAATTCATAGGCTCCTTTTTCTAAGACACGTTGCACGATATAGGGACTGTGCCACATGGGTTTGAACTTGCCTACTCCCAGTGGTTCTTTGGCTTGATCATATAGAAGGACCAAGACACCCTCGACGTACAACCAAGGACATAAAGACTTATCGTATTGGACCTTGACACGTCTTTTATTCGCTTCGAAAGCCGTAGAGGCGTCTAGACGCCAAACATCTAGACTCCCTAGGTGCACGAGTAGTTCTGCAAGAATGGAAGTGTTAGGTAAGAGTGCACCTGCCAATCCAAGAGAAGGGACTTCACATTCAAAAGGTAAGATTGAAGCCAAACCATGTACAAACTGGAAAGGAGAAAAATCGATGGAAGTCTTGACCGAGGTTCAATATGCCCAAAGTGCGGGATATAGCATGATATGCCAGTTAGATTTGCTCTGGTTGACAATTTTCTGCAAAATGGTCTTGAGAGATTTGTTCACGACCTCTACTTGTCCATTTTCCTGGGGGTAGGAAGGGGAAGAATGGCCATGCTTAAACCCCAGTTTATATGCTTTTTCTTCCATCATTTCATTCTGAAAGTGATTGCCATGATCAGTGACAATCTCACTCGAGATTCCAAACCTGGCCATAATTTCATTGAATACGAAGAAGGCAATAGTCTTCCCATCGGATTTAACTATAGGCATGGCCTCGACCCACTTACTAAAGTAGTCAACAACCATGATAATGTGTTGATGCCCCCCAGTCGAAGTTGGGTTGCAATCCACAAAGTCCACCCGCCACTTGGTGAAGGGACCAACGATAATGACTGGATGGAGAGGGGCTGGATGCGAGCGCATTTTCTGAATCTCTGGTCTGCGAAACCAGATATTCTGGGTTCGATCCCCAGTATGGTCGCCAATTATGTTAAGAGGAAAATATCTCTATGGCTAGGGGCAAACCACAACATACGTAAATGACTGCATAGATCAACTCTAATCTCAGGTATGCTATATAAACAAATATGCTATCAAGACAAGATAAAAGGTCTACCTCATCCAGACGTTAGATGAAGTCCACCGTTGAGCACTTGAATCAAAGCAATACACCTGCAACTTGCCCTCAACAACCAAGAAACGCAAGCATACGGTGATAATATATATTGTTAGCAGATTCAATAGAATAATCCATCAACATTCATAACAAATATTCCCATGGAACAACAATTCATATATTTGCAAGATATTAATTGGACAAGAAAAGAGTATTTCTATTAAAATGTAATCAACATAAGTGGATGAATTACAAACTTTTGTGGTGGCACGATTCAGAACCAAGAAACTAGGTCCCTTCTAGTTGGGCCTCCACCACTTCAATCCCCCACCAAAGCCAAGCTCATATGAGAGAGACAATGAGGTTATCAATCAAGTAGGTAAGAGCTTGGGGGCTGAACAATGTGTTCAGACTTAAAAGGACAAAGGGATGCAGACTCAATCTGAAGTGAATAATTTCTTCCGAGTAACTTTGCTCTGAAACTTGAATTCTTCTCCACTTTTCCATAGCTCGGATTTGGCCCATTTGTAGACTTCAAGTGGAACTGAAGGGTCAAGTTGGAACGTTTCCAGTATATGGAAGGTTAAGGATCATGGATCTCGTGATGTGACAAGGAAACCCAACACCACTTTTTAATTTTGGGCACAAATCCCGAAGTACGTGGGATGTAGTGGTGCAACCTGCGTATACGCATGTTGTGAAAAATAATGTTTTTAGCTCTGGGATTTGCAAAAATGGACTTCAAGTCTGCATAGGGAAATGGAAAAAGGCCTTCTGTGCAAGTTTGCATAGGGTGAGACAAATATTGCTATAACAAGTAGCATCGAGTGATGAGATGTCCAAAAAATCTATTTTAGTTTGGATGTATCTATGTAGAGCCCTATAGTATTTTAGAACCAATTGTCGCTCGGAGTCTTTGATACCCAGCTTGGTGTGCAAGGTATGGAAGCTATTGGTGAAATCCGACACTTCTTGGCTCCTCTCTTGACACATCGTGGTCCATCTCATGTACTGGTCTTCATAGTTGCCAACAGGGTAATATTGTTCCTTGACCACATACACAAAAAAATCCCAAATGGGCTTGACCCCATATTTTCCAGACTCCTCTGTGGAAGTTTGCTCCCAGTAAGTTTCCCACTAATGTTTGACATGGGGGAGAGCCTTAAGGAGTGCGAAAGTGATCTTTTCCCCGTTGGAAAAATTGTGAACAAAGAAATAACTTTCTAGCAGGTTTGACCATTTGTCTAGGGCATCCACTTCTATCTGACCTTCAAATATGGGAGTATCAAAATTTACCTGTACCTTGAAAGGATAGGTGCTTCCAAAGTGGTCGCTTGATGAATATGCGCCTACTGCTATCGGTAGGCGTTGAAGGATGTGGGAAAAATTCTCCATCATTTCATCCCTTCGTCGCGTGAGAGCTTGCTCAAGAAACAAATTGATAGAATGTTTTTTTTTCATGTCTTCCGCCATGGAGGGTTTCCTGGGCACGTAAGAGTGATTTTCCTCAAGAGAGACAAGCTCGAGACACAACTTGCTATACTCGGACCTCATCGGGGACATGCATTGAAAAATGATCAAGAGCAACCTATTTTGATACCACTAATTCAGATTATTTTTGGCACGAAATGAGAGCGTAGATATAACACAAAAATATACAGAGATATTGCAAGAGAGCCCAATAATATGATAGAGTTATATCAGAGTTTAAACCATAAACACAAAGATACAGTAATACACAATATCTATTAATGAACAAAATGTACAAAACTGTAGAAATATAGAGTGAAAGACTTACTAGAATGGTGTGAGCTTATCTCTGAGAAGAGATGTGATGACTACTCACATTCTCAAGAAGATGATTTTTATAATGAGGCTCCAAGGCATTTTTAACATAAGGAAAACCCAAAACCCTAACCCCAAAAGATGAAAAGCCAACAATTTTGTGGACCACATTTTGGGTAGTTTGGTGTATAAACTTCCCGGGGGTGTAACTTTGGCATATGATCTCTTCGTGAGGCGCATGATAGCTCATTGGAAAGGTATCATCAGGGAGATTCATTTTGGGCGCTCAATAAAAGCCTTAGAATACCATTAAGGTGCTCAGTCCCCAAAAAAACTTTATTTAGGCCCTCAAAATGGCCTTGAAAGTTTAGGAATCGAAAAACTACTAAAAATAGTAAGTTGCCAGAAAACTGTTTTGAGCCAGTTGGAATAGGTGGGTGGCCACCGATATCCACCTGGGTGGGTGGCCACCGATATCCACTTGGATCATGTTTGGGTAATTTAATTATTGGATTTGATTTACATGTTATGATCCCTATGACTTATGAACCCTTGGGGGGCGTACTTGTTGTTGTTGCAGGACCTTACCTGGTGGATAGGTGCACATGAGAGAATGATTAGCTTGGACCTTCATAGGGCTCAAATCCCACCAATGGATGTTGAGACCCCGACCAAGGGGCATGAATGGGATTGAAAACTTGCATCGGGAGAAAGAAGGACGTTTCCTTTTAAGGCACCTTGACAGACCTAGACCCAGGGGATGTTGCTCCTCCCACATGGACGTTATCCCTTGAGGGCCTTGGATGTTATCATGGATACCCTAGACGTCATCCATAACTGGTCTTATCATCTTGGACGACATTTATGAGGCATTGTCACATGTGGGCAGGGTTTCAGGCCTTTGGAGGCCCAAAGTTTCACCTTCCCTACCCAGTGTTCCATACTTGGGGCTCAACGTCACCCTAGAGGGGCATGACGTCACCCCTGGAGTGATTATTAGATGCAAATTAATTTTATTTTGTCTATATTTAATTTGTGTAAAAAATTGGCTAGGTCGGCCCAGTAATTATGAACTGAAATTAATTTTAGGTTAAATTTTGTATAAATAAGCAAAAAGTAACATTCATTTTCATCACAACTTTTCTTTGGAGATAATAGGTCTAAAATTTGCACCGTATTAGGGTAAGCCTTTTACTCAAAGCATTTAATTCACAAAGCTTACCTAACGACTCCACTGAGGGTGATTCCCTCTTTTCCTTTTGATGATCCCTAGAAGGATTATCTAGCGACTCCACTAATGAAAAAGCCAACCATGGCTTCTCAATGGGACCCAAGTATTTTTAAACCCTTAGATATGAGTGAAATTTCAGGTTACTGTTGAAAAATGCCTCTGAGGTATGAAAATTGGCTCCCTAGATTCACTGGTAATGATGGGGTTATAGCTGAAGATCACATGGATAATTTTTGGGCTTTCTTTCAGCTCCAACCTCTTGGCGACGATGCTGAAGATTTGGCAATGAAACTTTTCTCTGCCACTGTTCATGGCAATTCTAGGAAATGGTATGACAGTCTTCCCGATGTGAGGATTACATCTATGGACCAATTATAAGAAACCTTTCTCGAGACATGGAATGTTAAAATAGAAAATATCCACATGCTGATAAAAGGACTCGAATACATAAAACAAACTAAGAACGAGACTGTCAAGGAATTCCAAACCAGGTTTGAGAATTTTCTACAACAAATTCCTATAAGCCATCATTCTTAAGACAAGTACCTTGTTTACCTCTATACCAATGCAATCTTAATGGAATTAGGATTTATCCACAATGAAAAAGGGCTAAGAACAATCCAGGAAGCTTATCACGTGGCTATACAAATCGAGGCAAATATCTCCTTGTTTAAGGGAGAACACCTTTTTACTCTAGAAATCAAAGTTGATTACTTCAAAGATACCCCAGATACTCTTAGTCTAGAGAGATTAGTTTCCCTTGATATCTTTGTTAGTAAATTCTAGGAAAGAAGGGAACAAGTCATCGACCAAAAAGAAGTCGAGGAGAGGGATCCTAATGAAGGTTTCCAATCCCATGAGGAAGAGCAAGAATTTACTCATGCTTCTACCGAGGATAATCAGGACCTGGTTGAAGAGAGAGAGAGCTCGAAGATATCAAACATGATGATGAAGCATTAATGTGTGCTCTTCCAACTGATGAAGCCATCCAGGATCCATTTCCTCTTGCACAAGAAGAAGAGAATGAGGTTAGTCATTTTCCTTTTTAGGTTTTTGATGATACCTTTTTCTATGCTTCAGAAGGTGAAGAAGTAAGGAAATCCTTGGACAAACTAGACCCTCCATCTTGTGATAAAGGTGAAAATGTGATTGAAGAGGCGAGTCATGAGGACGAGGTACTAATGCTTTCTCATCCTTTTGATGAAGTCATCCAAGGCTTTGATGCTCCTGCACAGGAGAAAGTGAATACAGTAAATTGTTTCCATTTCCAAGATTTTGATGATGCTTTATTTTGTGATTTGGAAAGTGAAAAGGTGTTAGAGGAGCCCTTGGATGTACTAAGCCCTTTATGTTATCATAAAGGTAATGACATGGTAGATAATATTGGGTGAGTTCATAAATGTCGGGAAACGTAGATGTGATGTGATTGGGTATGATGGGGATCCCATTTACGACATTGAGGGTCATTTCCAAATGTTGCCTTTACAACTATCATATGAGGTTACTACTAATTTTGACATTTGGCAACAAGGAGATGATGTAGTTACACATGTTTTCCAAGCACCCAAGGGTGACCTAGTTCTATGTTCTCCTGATGATTTTCGGTCATACCTTGAGGATTTTGATGAGTATGCCTTTGAGGATTCAGATTTATTCTATGAAGAAGATTATCAACCAACGTTGTGCTTAGATCTTGATAAGGGTGAGGACGTTTCTTGCTTGAAGGAGGGTACTTGTGAAAATGTTTTCCATCTCCCTTCAACTACTTTACCTCACTACGTCACCAAGGGTGTAGTTGGGAAACATGTCTCTTGTCTTGAGTTTTCTCCAGGGAAAAGCTTTCTTTCAGAATTCAAGGGTAGGTTGAATGCCTTAAGAAGAATTTTATTATCTCGATCTTTCAAATTTCCCCTAAGAGGTTGTAAGTCATCCTTTAGGTTCTTGTTAGTCCTTTCTCAGACCTCGTGGAATGATTGCGTCCAAGGTAGCCTACCTTTGGATTCTTTGAGTCAACTTCTTGAGTCTTTGGCCTATCACGATCCTTTTCTGAGATGGAATGAGCACTTTTCTAGAAGTGTGACTTGGCATAATTTTGTCCCTCCCTCCCGCCTCCATGAGCTATACTTTACAATTTTCGATGATATGATACATGCTCTAACTCATGATATTTTTGTGCTTAACTTGTCATTGTTTTGGTTTATGATGAAGCATAGAGGCAGGTATTATGAGATATTACTAGGATGGTTTCACTGGTTATTTGAATACACCTAGAATTCAACTGACATGTAAGTAGAGGTAGGTAGGCATTTGCATCCATTGTACATACCATTGCATTTCATATTAGTATAGTTGTAGTTGCATTTGCATATTATTTTGTCTCACTTGTATATATGTATGCTCATAATCATATGTTAGAATAGAGACACTTTTATCATATATGGATGAAGGGGTGATATCACCACCCTAGGGATTACTAATATCGTTTGTCGATATTTGGCAGGCACAGGTCATACCAGAGATGTTGAGGTTCTCATGTGCTCTATGGTGAGCACATGTCCCTGAGTTGGAGCTAGATGTTATCCTCTAGCCTAGGGATAACTAAGTAGATCACGTCTCAAGGCCCACAGGTCCTAGACATGGAGTATCGAGAGCTAGATGACTTGAGCATGGCCCTGGAGGGCCCTTCCTTTCTTCAGTGCAGTCCACATATCACCAGTAGCAATATCCATCACACTAGCATGGTCCTAAAGTAGCAGTGAGTCTTACTCCATGAGGTAATGAGTTTGGGTATCATGGTATGATCACTCTGATTTTTGAAGCACTTAAATATTATGTATTGAATCCTTCTTCATTTCATGATGTTTTCTTGGAAATTATGCTCTTTTCCTCATTCATACCTGGAAAGGTGACATGGTTGGTCCTGCATATATAAAAGAAAAAAAGAAAAATCTTTTCTTTATATTTATATCCTAAAATAGATCAACCTAAAACCTTCTTAAAGAAAAACAACTTTTAGCTGACATATATTCAAATTATTGTAGTCAATAGAGCCATCGTGCCTTTACAATATTCATAATGCAAAGGCTTCTCAAACCATATTCATACTTTAAGCTAAGTGTAAAATGAAATCATATATTTGATTTCCATGCAAGAAAGCAATGATATTTTATAACCCATCATTAAATAACCAATATTTGTAATTCAGAACATCAAAACCCGACTTAGCAAATAGAAAGAGTTTTTTTCTTATAAAGCTTGAATTTTTTTTTCCAAAGAAAAAAGCATAATTTTTATTCCTTGGGAGGGACAAAATCACATTTTGTAGGTTCTTCTAGAGCACTACACACTATGAAAATGTGTGCTATAGCTAAAGATAAGTGGGCATTTGAGTGCCTTTTCTTCATGTCTGTATCAAAAAAATAACAAAATCTCACCCATGACCGAGTGTACTGTTTTCTTATCATAAGAGTCCCTTATATACAAGAGGAGATCACCACTGTTGTGGTTTATGTTTATCTATTTATCAGAAATAAGAGCAGTTTTTGAAGCCTTCAATGGTGCCTTTATCTGTTGCAAAACAAGTAAAAAAAATAACTGAGTTGTTTAGTGTTGTAGATTGCTTGTAAGACTGTTTGTTTTGTTACTTTGGTTTGAGACTTCAAAAATGTAGTAGTTCTTGTTCTTCCGTAAAAGGCCTATGGTAGTAAGCATTTGTGTCTTCTCTTTTTTTTTTGTGATGTGCCAATGCCCTTGTAGGAATTGCAGTCCGTCTTTGGGCAATGAGTCTGCTATCATGTTTATGTCCTTGTATACATGTGAGATAGCCATAGTATCAAATGTGTTCAAAAGTCTGTGAATTTCTTCCAGAATAGGAAGTAGCAAAATACTATGACAATTTTATTGCTGATTTGTCCAATTTATTGCATTCATAGAATCTCCAAAAATTTGTAAATGATGTAAATCCTTTTCTCTAACAAAAAGAAGTAGAAGCTTTAAGGACATCAATTCAGCAGAGTTGTTGGTTCACCTTCCAAGTCCCATTTTTATGTGGAAAAAGTGGTTTTCAGAGATATGTAGGGTAGCTCCTCCTCCACAGATAGTGTTCTATGCATCACCATCAAAAAAAGCCCATGGTTTTGTGGTATCTATAATCTTGTGTTGTTTTGTCCTTAAAGTTTTTGTAAATTTGATCTAGGGATAATGGTAAAGTATGCGAGATTTTGTGTTGCTATTAGTTCTAAGAGAGTGGATTTTTCCTTTAAGATTTCTGAATTTTTTACTAGCCAAATTCCCCAGCTTATTAGAAGAGAAAGTGCTCTAAAAGCTTTGTTTCTAGGGGTATCTGTCCATGTTTTCCAGGTGGATTCCATGGAGTCTCTTGCCCATAAGTAATTCTGTTTTAGACTTATTGAAGTTTCAGTCCAAACTTTTACTATGAAGGGGCAGGTGAGAAGCAAATGTAGAGTGTTTTCATTTGCATTTTTGTAGAGTGCGCATCTTCTTGGGCCTTCTATTTGACGCTTGTTCAAGTTCTCCCATGTTGGGATTCGATTGTTTAGAGTTGCCCACATGAAGATTTTTGCTTTTTGTGGGCATTTTTTCTTCCAAAGGCTTTTCCACGACCATTTGGGATTTTGTTGTAATGGGAGGTTTAGTGCTATGTACCCTGCTTTTGGGGTGTAGAGGCCTGTTGGATATTTTTGCCAAACTAGTTCATTCTCCTTGTTGGTTAATCTAATGTGGCTTCTTTTGAGTGTAGCTATATAATTTGTCAAATATTCTGCTTGAGGCCCAACGAATCCAAGAAGATTTGCATTTTTCCATCCTTGGTTCCAGAAAGTTGTAATTAGGGGGTTGGCTAGATGAGAGAGATAGAAGATATATTGTCTGTGGAGTTGTTCAATAAGGTCCTCCGACATTAAGTGGGAGTTCTCGCTTCCTGGCCAAGGGTCAGTCCCTATTCTTAAATGATTTCCTTTACCCACCTTCCAAGCAAGATTGTCCCCAACCACTGTGAATGAAGAGATCAATGCATTCCAAATAATCAAGCCATTTGTTGAAGCTTTGTGAAGGATTTTGATCCAATCTTCAATTGTATCCGGGGAAATATATTTTTGAGCTATTACAAGCATCCACATGCTGGTGTCTGAGATGATCCTCCAGCAGGCTTTTGCTGCAAGGGCCTTTGAGAAGAGGAAAATGTTTTTGAGCCCCCAGCCTTCTAAAGCTTTTGGAAAATCTATGTTGTCCATTTTGACCAGGGTTGTGTATACTTTTCTTCTGAGCCTAACCAGATGAAACGAGCACAGATCTTTCTAATTTTTTCCAAGACTCCTTTTGCGATCCAAGCTAGCAACATCCAATAAACTGGAATAACTTCTAGTACTGATTTTTTTAGTCTGAGTTTGCCTACTCTTGATAACCATCTGAAGCTCCAACTATTTAGTCTTTTTTCTAATTTTGCTATTAGCCATTTCCAATCTTCTTTCTTGTAGCTGTTTGGTTTTAGCTGAAAACCCAGGTATTTTATTCCTTGCGAGATATCTTGCATAGTGAAGGGGAAGAGTCTTCGATAAGCTTCCTTTTCTTCTTTGTCCAATTCAGAAGTGGATATTGTAGATTTTTGCTCATTTATTATCATACATGTGGCTAAATGAAACAACACGAGGATGTCTGCCAAAATTTCAACATCTCTAGTTTTCCCATTACAGAAGATGAGGATATCATCCACAAATAAAAGGTGTGTGATTTTTAGCCTCGATGATACTGAAATTCCTTGGAAACTCTTTGCTTTGGCTGCTGCATCTATGGCTTTACTAAGGCCCTCTGCTACAAGAAGGAAGAGGAGGGGTGATAAAGGACATCCTTGTCTCAATCTTCTTTCTGATTTGAAGAAAGAGGAGGTTGCCCCATTGATGAGTACTGTGAAAGAAACAGAGGTAATGCAGACCATTATCCATTTTATAAAAGGGACTTGAAAACCTAGATGGGTGAGCAGAAGGCGGATATAAGCTCAGTTTACTCTATCAAATGCCTTTGAGAGGACAATCTATGGGATTGCTCCTTTTGATCTTGTGGTATTTAAGATGTGAAGGCCTTCTTGTGCAACCCCTACTGCCTCATGGATTTATCTTCCTTCAAGGAAACCGAATTGTTCCATTGAGATGGCTTTTGAAAGTATGGGTTTTAGCCCACGGGCTATGATTTTGGAAATAATCTTGTAAATACAGTTGCAAAGGGAGATTGGCCTGAAGCCATCGAAGGTCTGAGGATCATTTACCTTTGGTATGAGGGCTATAAAAGTGGAGTT
>JZKD02S2061090.1:454258-474877 GCA_000966675.3 Picea glauca | reverse complement strand
CAATGTGAGGCTGCTACCTCTGTTTTACAAGCTGCAACTTGTTTGAGAGCTCCAACTCTCTGGTTTCTCTAGCACCCACTAGAAGGAAGCACCAACTCCCTGAGTATTCTAGCACTAACTGGATGGAAGCACCAACTTCCTGAAAGTTCCAGCACCAACTGGATGGAAGCACCAACTTCCAGTTAGACAGGCTCCAACCTGCATAACAGAGAACACCCGTTCTCCCTAGCACCACCCTGCCACCCTAGTTTCTCTGGCTGCAACCATATGGAAGCTACAACTTCCTGTGTTCAAGCACCCACTTGAACTTCTGAGGACAACAGTCCTCCCGAGCACCTCCCAACTTCCCTAGTTTATAATCAATAATGAATACACAGACAACTACTCAGATAAATCAAGTCTTACCAATCTTTCTATGTATCTGATCTTCAGCAAAATGTTCTGCAATTCTTTTCTTCTTTTGTTTGTTTAGCATGCCTGCTCTGCATCACCTTTTCTGTCATTCTGCTCTGCTTCTGTTCTGTCTGTCATTCTGCTCTGCTTCTGTTCTGTCTGTCATTCTGCTCTGCTTCTATTCTGCATTTCATCTCGCTCTGCACATTTGCTTCATATCTTGCTATGCCTCTGCTCATTTTCTTTTTCTTACTATTTACTCATCTTTCATTCAGAACGACCAACCCGGTTTAGTCTCGCTCTTTTTATTTTATACACACTCCTTGATGATTCCACTTCCCCTTCAAATAGATAATACAAGGACATCTGTCTTGGCAACTGAAACGCTAACCGATTTGTCATTATCAGTCTGTTTCTCTTAATGGATTCATAACTGAAGCGTTAACATGTGAGGAAGAACAACAACCCTCCGATCAATACTTGATCCAACGGTTCAGATCCCATCGGGATTTCACTCATCGCGATTTCGACATTCTCAGTGTCGAGATGCACATGTACTCGAAACCCCCGATTCTTCGATCCCCGATGTGCTCCTTTCCTGAGCTTTAGCCCCTTTCGGCTACACAATGGTCCATGTGACCAGCTATCATGTGACTGTCACCATACCTCTCGTCGGGGTTTCGGGCTTTACGCTGTCGAGAGTCACTGTCCTCTCGAATCCCTAATTTCCGATGAGCCTTTTTCTCCACGCGCTGGCCCTTCGGGTCCACATGACCATTACTCCGTGACCACAATCTTACCCCATCTGGGCTACGGGGTTTGTGATGCCTCCATGAATACAACCACGGGATTCCCGATCGTCCAAATACCGACGCTCCGTTACGCTGACAACTGGCCTCCACTATGCCTCCGTCCTCCTGCTCTGCTGTGCTGACAACTGGCCCCCACTCATCGGGGTTTCGCGGATCGCAATTCTGACTTGCACAAAACTCTTGTCAACAGGATCCCCGATTTCCCGATGAACAAAATGCCGACGACGCCTTGATCTTCAACACCTGTCCCTCAGATGGACGGTCCCGATCCCTCCAGGATTTCGAGACTTTCGATGTCAAGTGACTTTGTCATTTCAAAGTCCCGATCGTCGATGCCTCTGCTGGCGTCACACGTGGTTTGACACGTGTTAGATCCTGCCACGTGTCACTCTGATTCGTGACTTACATGTGCCTGAAGTGTTGAATCTGCCTGACACCTGTCATTCCCTGGTTGTGCCACGTGTCCCTTGCTGACGTGGTCTGCTGTTGTGAGTTGGATCAATGGTTCAGATGCAATCTTGGCTCAACGGCTACGATTGAATCGCAATATCGCGTTTCACGATTTCGGAGTTCTTGATGTCAAGAGATTTTGGCATTACAAAGTCCCGATCCCCGATTCTCCGATATGGGCTGTGATCATTGGTCCAGAGCACTTCTTATCCAACGGCTGTGATTACATCGCGAAATCGCATATCGTGATTTCAGGGTTTTCGTTGTCATTGTTCACGAGACTTGTGAAACTCCGATTCCCGATTCTCCGATGAGCAAAATCAACGGTCCATATCTCAAGCTTGCTTTAACGGCTGCGATGAAATCGTGAAATCGCATATCGCGATTTCAGGGTTTTTGTTGTCGAGTGAATTGGACATTTCAAAGTCCCGATCCCCGATTCTTTGATGGCTTATCTCTCTCGCAGCTTCTACAGATCTGACGGCTGTCGGCCTTTCGGAAAATTTGAATGGGATCCAACGATCACTGACTCTTCTCCTCCCGATTATTGCTGCGCTGCTATTCATTGCTATTGTCATCACTGCAACCACAACTGTACTTGCCATCAATGACAAGTATACACTGATTTGTTGTCTGTTAACTGAATTTGCCAACAAGCCAAATGCTTCAAATACTAGTTTGAAATAGGTGGAGACAGTTACCAAACAATTACCAGGGCCGAGTTCTCTTACGAGACTCGAATTGAACACCTTCTAACAACAATGAAAATGAAATGACTAATTCTAAAGCTAAGGGTGGTATACATGGGATGGGTGTGTTAATGCCCACATCCTTGCAAATTAATTGAATTGGCAGCCATCACGTCGAGCCCAAAACCATATGAAACAACTATTGCCACATCATATTTCCACCTTTCAACCATTGCCATATCAACCAATCATAAACAAGAGTGAATTCCAAGTATGTTAAAGGCCATGCACCATATCAATGTATATCACAACTTTCACTTCATCATAATAGCCAAAAGATGGCTCACATCAATAACTAGGGTTTAAATGTTTCCATGTAAAACATACAACCCACATTCATAACATATATCAAATGAATCCCATTTTAATTAATCGATTCAAGCATTCAATGTATATCACATACCATACTGCACAAAGCTTGAACGTCAACCCCAAACTTAATGTCATATTGATGACCCCAAAACTTATATAAACCAAAAGTTACATAAAGCTTGAACCTTCAACTTCAACCATATATGATTGCATTCGATATGTTTGCAACCATGTGCATGTGTGTGTGTAACCCAATTGTTCACATATCTTTATAACTTCTTGTTATATGAGTCAAGTGCCTCAAATAATTAAAACATTATCTAAAACATAATATGTCATAATGAAAGGAGACCTTTTTGTGTATGCATATTAACATAAACAAACCTTCTTCATGTTAAACTTCAGGTACATGGACTCAACTTTTTATATGCAACCAAGTGATAGAATAGGCCTCATAATTGGAGCTTCATAAGTTATGTCATCAAGCTGAAGAAATGAAAACGTCATCACTATAACATGGATGTATATCGTTTGGTGTCAAAATCAATATACCTTTGAGCCTTTTAATGAATCAAGCAAGTGTATATGCTCATTTAGGAATAATTGAAAATAAACCTCCATTAGTTTTCTCTTAGAGGGGATCCCGATCTACTAATTACACATCATAATAGTTTTTTTTAAGTATGGCTTTCAATTATTTGCAGGATATATAATTAGTGGTGAGTTTTTCGAGTCAACAAAGTACATCTCATAATCAAAAGTATCTTTGTCCTATACTCGTGTTGGTATGGAGGGTCCCCATTGAATTCCTTCCGACGGGTTAAACTCTTATTGACTATGAGAAATTACTCTGAGAGTTTGACCTAGAGTCGCACCCCGACCCTATTTACATCATTGATAGGTGGCCTTGTGCTCAACATATGACATTCCATCATTGGTTGCCGACTGAGTGGTTTCCCTTGTGTTCGATAGTAAGAATATTATTCACACATTGGGGTTCATGGAACACTTTGGATTCCATTTGTCCCCATTGGTGGTTTCCTCACCTTTGTCGGCAGTTTTCATTATTGGTTGTTATTTAGAGGGTCTATTTCATGTGTTATTTACATCTAGTGAACGTGGGAGACGTACTTCATGGTGGTCCTTTTAATTTTTTTCCAATTCCTTCCAAATCTTTGGGCTTCTGCTACTCCTTCTGCTAGTTGACGGGCGATGCCTTAATGCCCTCCTTCCAATGGATATCTTCCTATCGAATTCAACACATCTTTCTCTAGGATAGAGATCTAGAGTCATTATTAGTACCTTGGGGCTTGTAATCATCAACGGAAGGTTCCCTCACTATTGACAATGGGAATACATCAATGTCCCTTGATTGATATATTCTACCAGGTGTTCGAAATCAAATCCTCTATTCACACTTGTTAGATTGTACTAGGTACCTTAACGCTCATTATCATTATCACTAGGTTGTCTTGCGTTTTTTAGCGGTATACATCAATGACCGGTAATCAAACAGTGTCTCATTGTGTTCTACTTCAACACGTTTATTCACATAGTGCAGACTCATACCGCGACGGTTGATTTTTGAAGACCTCGAGATTGTAGTAGCATTCCTTATTTTATGATGTTTCCTGGGTTGCGATTGGACAATACCACTCCTCACATCGATACTCGTGAAGGCTCAATTATCCAACTCTTGCATGTAGGTATCGTTCAATAATTTTGAGACATAGATCCATTGCGCATTTCTTTTGTGGCCATGATCTATGTTTGACATGGATCCACCGTCTATCTCTTTCATGGCCATGATCACTGCTTTCTATATATACATTCTTCATGGATGTGAAATGTACTTGATTAGCAGCCATGCTTGTAATCACACTTGAGCATGGGTATGCTTGCCTCGGGAATTGAGTTTTCTGACTTGTTTCTGTGGTTGGTTGGTTGTTGTTAGATTGGATTTTGGCAACCTTCACCCTAGCTTACTACTCTTCAAAGACTTATAATGTATTTCGGCCATCAGTTGCTCTTATAAACTCACACATTAGGGGACATACGTTATAGAGTCAATTGTCACCATTGAAGCATTGATGGTCTTATTGGCCTAGTCCCTATCCTACTTGGAAACAACTCTTCCTCATACCTCCTTGAAACCTTCTAAAAAACATCCTTTTGGAAGTTGTACACGCCCTAGCTATTATGAAACATGTGTATACGCGGGTTGCTCTAAGGAAAGTTGTGTACATGCTAATAAATGCTTAAAAAATACATTTTTTCCTTATTAAATGTTGAGTTACAGGTTTGGTTAGTTGTCCAACTCCTTTTACCTATACTCAATTGTCTCTAACCAACTAGAGACGACATAAAATGAGCATTTTGTCTAAGGAGAAAGGTAATGATTCATTGTATACTAAATTAAACATCAATTTGACTACACCTGCCATGTCTGTAGGCCCATATAACTCCCTGTTTATATTGGCGATTGACCTGGAAACCCTTGTTTCCAACCCCTTTCTGATCACCATCCAATATGTCTAAGAGTCTCCCTTATATTCTCTTTGAGTATGTTGGTGAATCTGAAGTCAAGACCAACCTTTATAGCAGGAGCTTGGGTGGAGGCACCCGAAGTCTCTTTCGACAGGGCAATGCCACACATGACATGTATACAATGTAACTACCAAAACTGTTGAATAATTATAGAAACTCATTCCTTCGAAAAACATTGTGTCTGTAATGTTTAATTTGTAATCATTTCATATATGCTTTGTAGAACATTATTTGTTTTGATAATTCCATTATATTTCTTTCGACTAACAGGTAGCTATTAGTATAACTACCTCTTTGCATAGGCTTGTATGTTTAAAGTTCTTGCAGGTTGCAAAGAAACTATAGGAAAAGAGTGAGGAGATTCCAAAAATCGGGAATGACAACAAATGCATGACTCCTGGTGAGTTTACCTTTCTTCTCCTCTAGATAGTTAGTTATCTCCATTGAATCCGGTTATAATATCTTTGTTGAGTGTTCTCTTTGGAATTTGCTTTCTTTACGGTCATAAATATGCTACAGTAATCCCACTACTGTAGGTGATTTTTCTCTGAAAGCAGTAATTTATGGCACTTGTTGTTCACATCGATTTGACATAACACAAGGCTAAAATTATTAAGTGATTTAACACATAAATGGAAGATAAGAGAGCAGATTTTTCTGTTGTAAAATCTATTGTAATAAAGTAATTTTCATATATGGTATATGCTTGGAAAAATGTGCCTTAAAAGCTTAAACTTGTTGGCATATGTTTGGTATCTTTTCTCGTGAGTTGCCTAGTGTGTTGGGTTGAAGAGGAGCGAAATATTGTCCATTGTTCATAATTTGTTGTAAATTAATATTTGAGATCATCCCTAAGGCTGGAATTTCACATGGATTAGATCCAGGAAACCTCTAGTAAGATAGGTGAAATTTCAATTTTGCATTAACTGACCTATATCTAAAATTTGAACAAACCACTCGTCAAAGGCGACTTGCATTGGGGCTAGCTTTAGTTGTCCCATTGGGGCATAAGAAAAAGATCATTGAGCAATTGTGTTTTTGGATTTTCAAATTAATGTAAATTTATTGCTTGATTTCACATTTGTTGTACTTTTATTTTTTTTGTGACTAGCAAAATCAACAACTAGTCGGGCACATAATCGCATGACACGAGGACATGTTATTCGACTCTTACCACTATAACCTTTAGATGTGGCTACGGTCCCCCATATGCGACACACAAGGTAAGTTGGGGTTTCAAACCAGTGATTTCAAATAACAGAGTGTCTGAACAATACACTCCATCATTGACTTCCCTACACCCTGGGGAGAATTTGATATTTGTTTTTATAAATGGTTAGTTGCATGTCTATTGGTAAAAAAATCATGCTTGTATTAAATGTTTTCTCTAATGTGTGAATATAATAAATGTATTGCGTTTACTACTATAATTGATTTAATGTTCAATATTAGTGTAATCGAAGTTTAGATGTTGAGTGACATGTCTAAAATCTACTTGTTGCACCCCACTACAATGTCAACTCCAAAGAAGGTTGCTAAACAAGCACAACTTATAGAGGAAGCATGCCAAGAATGGTGGAATCAACCATCTATTTGATTCCCACTATGTCTTGAGTCATCAATTCATAATGTCGACAATAACATTGATTCTTCACACATTGGGGATGGAAATAATGATACAAAGGTTGGTATGGATGATTTCTTACATGATACTCGTGCCTTGGAGGGAACATTGTTAAATGCATTCCTGCAAGATGAGTTAGGGGACACTACTCATATTGTTGATACCTTCTTTGAAAGATTTAAATATGCTTTTGCCACCCCTCTTTTTGGACATGGGTCAAGGTCTACCTAACTAGAGACAACAATGTTATTGTACAACTTGAGAGTAATGTATGGTATGCCAAACATGTGTTTCCAGGCATCACTAAGGTAACTAATCATTAAGTCCCCTGTATTTTAACAAATCTTGTCACACAATTAGCAATGAAAAGGGATTTTATATGTGCTTAATGATAATGTTCAATTATATTGCATGTTAAGTGTAGGTTATTAGAAGATAAGGTACTTCTAGTTGATAATGTCCTCCGTGGCAACTAGTAAGAGGCAAAGCAACTATTGAAAATATTAGATGTTGAGTACACATCATATCACTCTTGTTCGAATAATTATATATTTTTATATATGAAAATACAAAAAAACGAAGAAATATGTCTAGAATGTGGGCATAACAAGTATCAAAATTCAAAAGAAAAAAAAAAAGAGAGAGGGTTACAAGGCACTTTTTCCTCCTCAAAATGTATTGAGGCACATGCCTATAATCCCAAGGATTCAAAGGATCTTTCATTGTAAAGAATTAACTATGTTTCAAGGGTGGCATGCCTTGCACATAAGTGAGCCAATAGTTATGTCGATCCTAGTAGATTCAATAACCATGAATCATATAGAGGACACATGGCTCAATAAATTCAAGGATAAAGTATGAAGCCTTTGATTTAGCATAGTCATGATGGAGATAACAAGTATTCCCTGCAAAACACCATCTATTCTATTTGGCTAGTGGTAGTGATCAATAAAAATATTCCCCCATTGTTGTTCATGAAGAATGAACATCTTATGTTGGATCTTATAGTTCTTTATAGAAGGCAAATCAAGAGAATGAATGGCTACCTCCAACTATTGATTGATGAATTAAACTAATTATGGGAAGGGATGCATGTATATGATGTATCAATACCCATCCTGATGAAGAGGCCTTTTAYGTTGTATGGCATATGTGCACACACCATGCATGATTATCAAGAACTAGGAKTTTGCTTTGGTAAGCATGTTGATTGATTTCCTTATATCCATTACATTGTTTGGCATACTTGATTTGGTGCAACTATCTTCTTTGGTGATAATGTGCTCCATATATAATAACATCAYGGGTCTTTTAACAAAAGGGTATCATGGATGTAAACATTGTGGACCTTCTATAAAGTTTAGGTGATTCAATGCCTTCTAAAAGTAGGCGTATGAATGATCGTGGTTATTCCTCCAAGAAGGCCACCCTTATAGAAGAGTAACATATGTTTTTAATGGTAAAGTAGAGAGAACCCACCGACCTAAAATAATGACATCGACAAAATGGATTAGGGAATATGAATTAGAGAAGGAGAAGGAAATTGCATAATTGTTCAACTAAAATGGGGAACCCATGTTCGATGATCACAACGTTTTAGACAATATGTTGAAAAAATGCTCATTGGGATGAAAATGAAATATGTATTTTATGAACTTCCATATTGGGAGGATCTTAATATTGTCCACTTACTAGATCCCATGCATACAATGTTTCATCTTCTTTATGGAGGCACATATCGTTGAAAACAAGTGGCAAATTGGGTGTTATGAGAGTTCTAATTGCTTCGAATATTAAAAATCAACATTGGCCAACAAAAGTAAGTAGAAAAGAGGTTGATCTCTCTTAGTCTTTTAAAGGTGATGTCTTATGGATTTTGAAGAAAGTTGGAAGAAAGATGATTTATCTCTAGCAAAGGATGTTATATTGGGTGTGAAGGCACCTTCTTTATACAGGTTAACTCTATAATATTATTTTCACCGTAGAAGGACATTTCTTGGGGTTAAAATCACATGACCATCTAAACATTCTAAGGGTATGCATATGGATTACATGCTTCTTCTTTTTATAGTGTAGGTTACATGGTATGCACTCACAATATTATGCTAACTAAACCATAACCACCATTATCCTTTTTAGGTTCATGGTTGTGTAAATCACGACTTCCCCCCACGACCTGCAACATACATATCTAAATTATCCACATTTGTATGTTGGATTACATAAAAGGAGATTTACATGGTTCTCTTTCCACAATGGCATGGAAAGATAGTTGAGATCGTTTATATGTTTGAGAAGGAATTGGAGATGAGTTTCATGGACTTGTAGGTCCATCTTATCATTCACCTAGTTGACAAGGTTGAATTAGCCTGGGTGGTCTCATGTCATTGGGTGTTCTTCTTGGAGAGGTACATGACACAATTGAAGTGTTTTGTTTGACAAAGTGTAATACACAAGGGTCTATGGTAGGGGGGTACATAGTATATGAGTCATTCTGTTATGCTAGTAAGTATATCAAAAAATATGAGGACACACCAGGCATAGTGATTTGGGATGACCATCACATCGAGAACAAAAAAAAAAGGCGAGCTACTATGTAATAACACAAAGGGACACATGTTAATGAGTAAGCCACTAATATTTTGGCATTTTTCTACAAAGTTATTGTTTACAATGGACTTGATAATACTTATTTGATCTCATATTATTTGTTTTGATTTCATGAATTTATATAGAATTCATAAATTGATGCCATCAATAAATTATTTTTTCACAACATGAAGGCATCACAACCATGGGTCACATTTTATGAAGAGAAGAGAAGAAAATGGGATATAGACAAAAAATGATTAATGGATTGAATGGTAGAAGCATGTTTTATCTGGATCATTTAAAAGAAAATAAACCAATGATTTGTCCCAATAGGTGGGTGGCTGACGAGATTAGAGACAAATATGGCACATTAGATTACCACTTGCATGGTGAAGAGGATGAAAATAAACATAGGGATAAATTGTAGTAGCTTTGTAATAATATATCTATGCCAATTATTCATTTTATAATGCACATTTGAATTATAACATGTATTGTGTTTTTAATAATGGCAAGGTTACTAGACACGTGACACTGTTTTTTTTCTTCTCATTTTCAAAGGTGCATTTGTTCCCATTTACATGGGCAAATGGACAACATTTTTGCATCGAGTATGTCGATGATGGATATTTCACACTTGATTGTAGAGTTACGGTTGAATTTGACCAAGTTATTCATGCTAGCCATCGTGATCATAACCTAATAGAGGGAAAGTTATATTAGGTTGGAAAGATACAAGAGATCATGCAAGTGTACTTCTCATCTTTCCAATGTGTTAATTTTAGGTGCAAGTGGTGGAATACATTTGACCATAGTCGTGTAAAGGAAGATAGGTGTAGTGGGTTAAAATGTGTTAACTCTAAGAAGATACAGGATGAAAAGAAGGAACCTTTTGTTTTCCCAAAACATTGCAACCAAGTGTTTTTTTGGCTCGAATGTGTTGGATATCGATTGGTGGTTTATACTAAGACACAATCTAAGATGAAAACATGTTTTTGAGAACAACAATGTTATAATTCCAAACAAGGAAGATAATCAAGGTGATGGCAATGAAAAGTGATATGTACATGTTTTATCTGAACATGTAGGTTGTGGATGTGTCATTTTGTTATGGTTTTCTATAATTGGCCAACTATGTATGTATTATTAATTATCACAATTTTAGATAGGTTTTATAGTTATGTAATTGCAATTATTTATAGAGATGGTTGACCCAAAACATGACAGAGAATAAAAGTATAATTAGTGGTGATTTCATAAGAATGTTTCATGAGTGTATTTAGGAATTATTAGTTATCATAGAGTTTCAATAATTCCAAAACGTCAATACGATACCAAAATTATTTTTCTTCATGCTATGATGTTGGATATGAAAAGTTAACAACTATCATCTTGAAAAAATATTTAAATTGTTTTGGAACTTCAAGCTCTATAATGAATTATGAATCATTTTTAAGTGTAAGATTTGTATGTTGTCTCTTTTTGTAGAATAGTGGTTGGTTCCCATGTGGCATATTCATGTTGCATATCTTTCCACTGGATTAGTACTTCACAAACTGTGTGTCAGTGCAATTATAGTAAAAATTTAAAGATATAAGAGAGAATCCACCACAAAAATTGAGAAATAAACCCTTGAACATCCAAGATACCAAAACATTCACCATGAAAAACACCAAGAATATAAAGAGAAGAACCCTTAAGGTAGGGTAACACCATCAAATACTCCTTATGGAAGGAATCACTCCACAATTCATGCTTTCGACAAGACAATACAATTCAACACCTATCCAATACAATGATACTCATGAGTATTCCTAGGGGTCTTATGCCAACTACCCCTTATTATTATATCCTTTCCTTTTAATTACATAGTGGGTCTATTCCATTATTATGGCCACATTACATTCATTATCCCCTTGGGTACCTCCCTAAGTGCCCCATATTATCCTCCATAGGTACATTATTTTCCATCCCCTTTGGCATGTTTCATCTTCGAAACATGGGAACAAGCCATATAATATGACCTACTAAGCAATGTAGTCAACTGGTACCATGCACGAGCATCCATCAATCCCAGTGAAATGTGGACAAGGAGTCCAATTGTGGCCTTTCCTTGATCTTTATTCCGGGTTCTTCTTGGGATCCATGTCTTTGTCATGTTACTATGATATCTCCATGCATTGCTTTTAGTCCTCCATGTGCCTCCATAATGTTTTCCTCTATGGTTCCATGTCGATCCATAATAATTTTGTTGATGCTCATGCCCTGGCCTTGATGATTGTTGTTTATCCACGTGGTGTGAGTGATGATATATAGCAACCTTAACTATTGATTCTTCTTCCTTTGACTCTTCAACTTGTGGTTCCTTCACTTCTTTTTCCTATTTATGCCCTTCCTTTGGATTTTTTTCAAGTGCTTTTTGTAGGCTCTTCTTTTGATTCAACCTTGGAATCTTCATTTGATGTGTCATGAGGTACTACAATTTGTTTCCCTACAAGTACTTCTTCATGTGTCTCCTCAGGCCCTTCTTGTTTAATAAAAGACATATCCTGCAATGTAATTTTCTTTTTCTTGTACCATAAATTCAAAACCTTTTTTTTGTACATTAATATTAATTGTACCAATTGAGTCCATCCAAGGATTCCCCAAAAAATATCCATATCATCCATATATATAGCATAAAAATCTGAATGCAACACGTATTTGTCATGGTAATATTTAAATATGTAAAAATTTGAATATTTTCAGCTTCGACCTATGTTCTTTGAATATTCTTTAGGGGTGCTTGCAATCTTTTAGCCAAGTTAACATTGATGAAGTTATGCTTGCTACTAGGGTTTATATAAACAATAACCTTCTCTTGTTGATTACATCCATGAACCTGTAATAAGAAGTTGTCACATGAAAATAAATCCATAGTGCTCTTATGATCCTTCTTACAACATGATACCACCTGTCTAAAAATATTTTTTCATATTCTTCGTTTGGAATATCCTTCTTCTGAAATTCATCCATACCCCAAATCTCCACAAGTTTCCGCATAATGACTCACATTTTTATTATTATGTATTTTCTGTACTAGGATTATCATCCGTGCCATTAAAACACATCTTACTATAAAAGCCCAAAAATAGAACTACGGTTTCAAAGAGAATCACTTACTTTTCAATGGAGCTCCTTTATTTGGTCAGGGTTTGAAGCCGAAAATGAAAAATGATAATAACTTCTGTTATAATTTTCAAATTGGATATTGTGACCCCAATTATGAAATGCCACGACTTCCATGGATGTACTAGTACTAATTTGATTGAAATTTGTGCACTCTATCAAAAGATATCCAATTAGTGAAATTCATGGCCGCCACTAGAAAAAACCCTAAAAAATTGCTGATTTTAAATCAACGATATCCCCACTTCCTTGACTCTATTTTGAATTTTTGTTTTTGAACTCAAGGGTATTTTTTTTAGAGGAATTCAGATCTATTGCTAGTGCCTTCAAATTATGCACATACAGTTTCAAAAATTGACCTAGATTTTGCTTTCCTCCTTTTTCSGTCAAAAATATGCAAAAAGAGAAAAAAATCTCCCACTTTGTTCCCAAGAAAGATCTCTCATACCACTTGTAGTAAAACTTCAAATATATAAGAGAGAATCCACCATAAAACTTCARAAATAAACCCTTAAACACCAAATATATCCAAGACATTCACCATGAAAAACACAATAATATAGAGAGAAGAACCCTTAAGGTAGGGTAACACCATCAAATACTCCTTATGGAAGGAATCACTCCATAATCCATGCTTGCTATAAGACAATACAATCCAACACACATCCAATACAATGATACTCACGTGTATCTATACTTTATCATGTGTATTCTTCGGGGTCTATGCCAACTACCCCTTACTATTATATTATTTCATGTTTATTACACAATGGACCTATTCCATTATCATGGCCACATTACATTCATGATCCCCATGGGTACCTCCCTAGGTACCCGATATTATATTCCATAGATATATTACAACAATTAACACTCTTTGGTATCCACTATTGCTTCTAGCTAGAGATAAATGGAGCCTTCTTCATCAATTTCTAGTAAGTTGGTTTGCACCTTGAACTTCAATTTCACAACCTTCTTTAGACAAGACACATGAAACACTGGATGAATCTTTGAGTGGGTTGGAAGAGCTAACTTGTAGGCCACTTGTCCAATGCATTGGATGATCTCATAGGGCCCATAAATCTTTGACACTAATTATGAGGTGTTTTGTCTTTTAGTGATGTCTGTTTATAGGGTTGTAGGTGAAAAAACACTTAATTTATTGTTGCAAAAGAACATTTGGAGTGATCCAGGGGATCAAAAAATGCTCAAAAATCAGATTGCTCAAAATGCTCAAAATCAGGGGATCAATCTATTTTGCGTTATAAGAATTTTAAAGCACTTATTTTAACACTTTTAACATATAATGAAAATGATCCATTAGAAGCTGGACCATGAGATGTAGCCCAAGAGAGGGGTGAACTCCTTTATCATTTTGCTGTGTTATATGTTTATTTTGATGGATGTTTATGACTGTCTATGCTGTTCATTTTAAGTAAAAAACTCATTAAGTTTATGTTCTTGCAACTTGATCCAATTGCCCAAGACACATACATTATCCACTTGCAAAATTTGTATGCACAAACCTTTTTCATATTCAGATCATGGAGTGATGTTGGTTTTCTTCTTGCTTCATTCTATTTTGAGCCATAACCAAATTGTCCTTCAGTGTGCAAAGAATGGCTTCTCTAGTGTGGAGTGTATTATCCACTGCCTAAGCCTTGGAGGTGTGTAGTAAATAGGAAGTGACTGACAATGGTTTTTGGCCATAGATAACTTCACATGGGGTCATTTTGTTATCTCCATGATAAGAGTTATTGTACCATCATTATGGAGGGGGAATCCACTGTTCCTGTTAGTGTGGTTTTTTATAAGCAAAGGACTACAAATAGGTTTCAAATCACTTGTTGACCACTTCGGTTTGAGCATATGTCTAGGGATGATATGTAGTGCTCATGTTCAGTTAAGTACACCCTAATGTTTAAGCAACTCTTGCCAAATTGTTTTGGTGAAGCTGGGGTCCCCATCCAAGACAAAGGAAGTGGGCATGCCATGTAAATTAAAAATATGATCAATGAAGACTTGGACAATTGAGGAGGGGATAAATGGATGTGACAAGGCACAAAAAAATCATATTTGGAAATACAATTGACTACCACCATGATCATTGATTTGTTTCCTTTCCTTGGGAGTCCCACTATAAAATCCATAGAGATGTCAGTCCATATATGTGTTGGGATTGGTAGTGGTTGAAATCCCTCTGGCATATTTAAAATGTCACCCTTATTTCTTTGACAAGTGTCACAAGTAGATACAAAATCATGGATGTTTATTTTCATGCCTTCCCAAAAGAGCGAGTGTTTATTTATTTCACATGTTTCATGAAAGCCATAGTGACTCGTTGTAGGTGATGAATGAAATTCCTCTAGGACCCTTTGTTTAAAGGTAGAATTTTTTACCATAACAATGTGGCCTTTATACCTTAATGTATCTTGCTTCCAATTATAACATTTAGGAGGGTTGGGATCTTTTTGAATCCTTTGCATGAGTTGAACAATAGTATCATTTCCGACCATTTATGTCGAGCTTCCTCGAGCCAAACTAGAACAGATAAAGGTAAGGCAAAGAGGGATCCATCCTCCTCAAATTGCCATGACAAAGTGTCATCCACCACATTTTCTTTACCCTTCCTATATATAATTTCACAATCATAACCTAACATTTTGGTGACCCACTTATGCTACTCTGGTGATGATAACCATTTTTTGAGAAAGTACTTCAGACTATGCCTGTTATTCTTGATCTGGAAACGTCGCCCTATGAGATATGGACACTAGGTCTCCACTACATGAAGGATTTCCATCATATCTTTTTCATATATGGATTTACCCAAATTTCAGTCACACAATTTCTTAATTGTGAATGCGCATGGGCACCCTTGCATAAAAACCATGCCAAGACCTCTACCCGAGGCATCACATTCAAGGAAAAAATTCTTAGTAAAATTTGACACTACTAATACTGGAGTAGTGCACATAGCATCCTTTAAAACCAAGAATTCTTGCTTGGAAACTTCATTTCATATAAAGGCATTATTTTTTAGCAAGGATGTTAGGGAAGCAACAATTTTCTTGTAATTTTTGACAAACTTCTTGTAATAGCTGATAAGTCCTAAGACCCATGCACGCTCTTCAATGTCTTAGTCTATGACCACTCTTGCATAGCCACAACTTTCATAGGATCTATTCATATGCCAATCTTAATAACAATGTGCCCAAGTATTCAACATCTGACGCGCCAAAAGAACATTTGGAGAGTTTTGGGAATAGTTGGTGGTCCATCAGAAGTTGCAAAGTTTGATTGACATGTTGGACATGAGAATCACTTTAGATCAAGATATCATCAAAGAATACTAGTACAAAATTGCATAGAAAGGGTTGCATGTTTTTGTTCACGAGGATTTGGAAGGTGGATGGAGCACTGGAAAGGTTGAAGGGAATCACTATAAATTCACATTGACCCTCACTTTTGTGGAATGTTGTATTTAGAATGTTTTCCTCTTTTATTTATATTTTTTGGTAGTCAGAACGTAGGTCAAGTTTGGTGAAAAACTAGGTTCCATGAAGTTCATCCAAGAGATCATCAATAACTAGGATGGGGATTTTTTTATTTATTGTTAATTTACTGAGGGCCCAAAAATCATGATGCATGTGCCAATTACTTTCCTTCTTTAATACTATGATTGCTGATGATGAATAGGGACTTGTACTAGGACGTGTGAATCCAACCTCCAAGAGTTCCTGAATGATCTTTTCAATTTCATTCTTTTGTGCAAATGAATGCCTATAAGGATGCACATTGGGTGGTATACTACCATGAATAAGTGTACTACCATGTTCATGCTCCCCTTGTAAAGGTGGTGTTGATGCGAGGAATGGAAAGTCCTCACTCAAACATTTTATAATCTCACTAGGCTAAGGTGAGATAGGCAGGAACATTACCCTGAGTTTATAGCCTAAGCACAAATATCAATTAGCCTTCAAGAAATATGTCCTTGGACATGATGCTATTATCAAATTGTGTGTTTCTGTTTTAAAAAACGTAAAAATGTTTACATGTGAATGATTACAAAATTAAAATGAATCCTCGAGGGTTAGCTCAATTGGTTCTGAGACAGACATGAAGCTATCCCCAACGGAGGAGGTCACGTGTTCGAATCTCTTGTTCCCCCTTGGGGTTAGTCTTGAATGTAATCAGAGCTGATGGTTTACCCCATTTACCATCCACAAAGTGGGGAAGTACTCAGGGGTTTCCCGTGAGATATTACGTCGGGAAAAAAAATTTACAAAATTAAAATGAATGAAATAAAGAATACATACAATATGAAAAGTTAGTAACACAAGTCTCAATTGAGAACAAACCATATTTTTATTAATAATAGATTTTCCGAGTTACAACCAAAATGCCTCTTTTCAAACCTCTGTGAAGGTGAGGACCAAGATCAAACTTAGAAGTCTAAGATGGAATTTAACAATCATACAAAGACAACTAGTGTCTGAAAGAAAATGACCAAGACTAAAATGCACTAAATCAATCAAGCCACAAGCTCATCAAGTATTGACTCTGCAAAATAATCTTAGTCAGAACTGAAAATTGATTCAGAAATTCTAATAAAACTACACAGATTGCCAAGAGAAATTATTGACCTTTTGAAGCATGTCAAATATCAATGTTTCCTAGTCTTTTCTTCTTTGCCACCTTTAGAAAGATCTTGCTGTCAACAAGAGGATTTAGCTCTTTAAGGAACTCAGAAAATGAAACAATGAAATTCAGAAATCTCAATATGAAACAAGAGAAAACCTTATCAGATGTGTTTCTCTCTAATTCCTCATGTCTTCCTCGTCCATCTATTATTCCTTTTATTCTCTAAAAGGTAGTTCTCCAAGTAGTTGAAGTACTTTTAATTATTTAAGTTAAATAACTTTAGTTAATATAAGACAAGTCATTTAATGATAAGGATCATTGATAAATAATATAATAACTAAATAGGTGGGGTCCCACTCTAGTATGCACCCTTTAGTTCAATAATAAAAAATAGCTTTTCCTTGTTGCTCCATGATATAATAATCAAATATATAAATATATCAGCATCATATAACATACAACAAACATGCATTCAAATACCATGACATATATCACTTGTATCTCCCATAAATAAAACATGATATTTTAAAGTTTCAAATATAAATATCATGGTTTTGCCATTTGTCAAAATAATGTCATAGTCAAGTATCATAATAAACATAATCAAAATAGCCCAGGGAATTTCTTTCTGAAAAATTATTCCCTTTCTCTGAAGTCTTCATAGTGAGACTTCTTTTCTTCCAACTGGGCTACCTTTGATGCAAATAGTTTAAACTTATCTTGCCACTGCTTGCTGATTTCATCTTTGAGTGAGCAGAGGAAGAGATTTTGGCCATGTTGGTAGAAGTAATAGGTTTCTTACCTTTATCAATTTGAGATCCATGTGGTGTAGTTTTGTGATCTTTTGGAGGAGGAGGAGGAGGAAGAGGCATATACTCATGTGTAATACTAGTATGAACTGGTAGTTTTGGTTGAACTGGAGGTGATGGAAAATATGCATTAGTGGAAACAATATGAACTAGTGGAGGAGGGGGATTAATGGGCCATTGATTGGCTCCAAAAGAAGGATTAGCAGGTAAATTACCCCATCTATTAGTATGAGGTTGCACAAGTGATTCAAGAGCATTAAAAATACCAAGGTGAGGTTGCACAAGTGATTCAAGAGCATTAAAAATACCAAGGTGAGGTTGCAATATAACATTAGGGGGAGCTTGGSGTTGTGGCAAGGCATGCTAACCACCAAGGTTCAAATGCTYGGTTTGGATAAATTGTTGGAATTCATCAGAGTCAACATAAAAGTGAATAGAGAACCTTAGTTTCTTATGTCCCCTAGGCTGCAAAAATGTATTGGCGTTGGCTAAACATTCTACTTTTGGGTTTTTGGGCCGGAATCCAACGATGTGAATTTGGATAAAATTGCTATTTTCTGTTGTTTAAATTGTATTTCTGAATGCATAAATGGATTCAACGTGCTCAAAAACCCCCGAGGCACTTGGATTATACAAACTTAGCCACTCAAATTTGCAGATCCAACCATTCCTCACCAGATTTCGGGCAAAATCAAACGGAAAAAGTCGCCAGAAAACTGCCAAAAGGTAGAATGTTTAGAATACACTAAATGTGTTAGGTCATCTGCCTCTTCTTCCTCTGTTTCCTCCTTTGCTGCTACCCCTATTGAAGAATCTCATCTAAGTTCATCATAGTCAAGTTAGTACATGCATAAGACATAGTGAGATAAAACATTTAAAACAACTTGTTATCATAATTAAATTGGCCCTAACATAAAACAACCATGCAATACAAACAAGAAATGAAGGGAAAAGGTGAAAATAAGGACAAAGATCTAACTTTGAAAACATTCCATCAACAACATCCAAGTCTAAAATCCATACATGTTGATTACTACTTCCATACATAATCATGTCTAAATTTAATTTCAAAATATGTCTGCAAGTGTTTATCATAATACCAATAAGCCGAAATAATTCCAAAGTCCTTTCACATCTTTTAACTTTGCCCTTTTATCATGCTGATTACATAAGCTATATCTTTTTCTTATGCATATTATTTAATTCTAAAGACATGACTAAAATTGAAAAAAGAAATTTAATGAAAGAGACTTTGAAAAATAAATTATGTAAAATGAAATTGACGAGGAAAAATAGATCTATATAATAAAAATATGAATTCCTTTAATTAACTTCACAATGTCATCAACCAAAGATTACCTTCACTACCTCTGACTCAACCAAATCAAAACCAACCATTTGAAAAGTATTTTCAAGCCATATTACATCATTCATACATACTATTGTAAAATATTTCCTTTGAAAATGCTAATCATATATTCCAAACTATACTATACCATTTCTAGTGCATATATTCCAATTTATTTACATAGACATGGAAAAAAATGAAAACATGAATTTAAATGAATGGGATGAAAAATTAAATAAATGAAGAAATAACGAGTCTATATAATAATCCCTTCTAAAACACCTGAATTCATGTATTCAATTTTGCAATCTTCAATTACGGATATCCTCAATCAATTTTCCCTTTACTTATACTATCCAACATAAATCCAACTAGCTTTCTCAAGCGTTATGTTTAACACTCAATAATCAAACATATGTATATCATGTATATAACATAACGTTCATATATCATGTATATAACATAACGTTCTCCATCCTTTGACTCAGGTTCTTATAATATAAATCATAGGTATTACATCAATAATACCTATGATGCCATCAATAACATAACTAGAATTCATCAATAAGTCTATGCATGCCATGACCAAGTTTCCAAATAGTGTTTGAGAGATCAAAATAAGGTCTCGATTCATTCTCATATTATCATTATGACTCAAAATGATTGTCATAAACCGACTTCCTTGAGTTGTACTTACCTTGATCGAACCAAAAGAACCCAAAAAGAAATGCCAGTAAATAAATATTTCAACCAATCCGTACCATTAAGACTTTATCAAATTCTGTTGGAGTTACAAACCGTCATCAATAAATTCTCAAAAAAAAAGATGACGAAGAGCAATAGTTGAACTGGTCATAACATCAAGTAAGGTATGTATTGTAGGTCGAGAAGACTTAAGTTTGAACTTGATAAGTAGAATCATATACTTTGGGTTTGAAACTATACCCTTTTTACAACCAATGTGCAACATCAAACCAATTGTAAGATGCATTGTAAATCCATTTCCTAGCCAAGGTCAAACTGAACTTTGTCAAACATGTGTAACAAAACTTATATACTTGATAAGTAGAATCATATACTTTGGGTTTGAAACTATACCCTTTTTACAACCAATGTGCAACATCAAACCAATTGTAAGATGCATTGTAAATCCATTTCCTAGCCAAGGTCA
>JZKD02S2061090.1:441014-454248 GCA_000966675.3 Picea glauca | reverse complement strand
TTAATGCGCTCCTCATAACTATAACATATGCTCATGAATTCTATGGTTGAGAAAGCATGTTTAAGTAATAACTCCTTTTTAAAAGATTATAATGAAATGCCCAAGCTAATAATACCTTACAATAACACTTTTACAAAGTATTACATCTTGTAGCTCTGATATGTTTGTTGATAGGACACTTATTTATTTTTCCATGGAACTCAATAACATGTTTGTATTCTTAGTATGAATTGATCATGCACCATTTTAAAATTGAAGACTAACCTTGTATGTGGTTTGAACAATTATGAAACTTCTTGAAGAGACCATCAAAACTGCTTAATGAAATGACATTCTTTCATGTTCCCATTAAAAGGAAGTCACCATGCATCATAAAATAAACCTTGAACCATTCAACATAATATAACTTTGTTGAGTGATGCATCATTTCAAACACAATTTTATTCTTAGGAAAAGCTTCAAAACCAACACCTTTGCATTTTATCCTTGGGGACCCCACTTATTAGCTATATAATAAATATAATCATAGGCTTCTCAATACTTTGCAAGCTTTTAATAATAGGTGACAATATTTTGAGTCAACATTTGACGACTCCACAAGGAAGTCTGCTTATAGTAGGCTTAGAACTCAGAATTTTCTGGTTATTGTTTTGAAGTTGAAAGTCAAGTTTGTTGGTGTTTCGTTCTTCTCAAATAATTTTGTTGAAATTTTCTGATATGCTCTTGAAATGATTCACTCATAGAGGGAGGCATGGGAAAGGAGAAAAACGAAATAACTGAAATCACTAAGTTTAAACAATACATTTTGTAGGTACAACAAAAACTACATAATTAATGTTGCAAACATAAAGCCATTCATAAAAATCTGTTGTTTGTTTAGAACAAATTAATGAGAATTCTGCAACTTAATGTCCAGACCAACAACTTCAAATGAGCCAGTTTTGATTCAAAACATAAAATCAAAACAAAAAAAGTAAAATTTAAATCTAAAAAATAAAATAGTACAAGCAAAAAAACAAAATTATATACAGAAAACACTAAAAAAATAAATCAGTCAAGTTTGACATAGTGTTTGAAATGTGAACCGTTAGTCGTATAAGAAAATAATTGCCCATCCATGTCTTCCAACAAATAAGAATTATTACCAATAATGGAGGTGATCATGAAGGGACCCAACTAAAGATTCTTAAATTTTGTATGCTTACCTTTGTCAACATGAGCATAATCCCAAAGTAATACTTTTTCATCAGCTGCAAAAGTAGTTGATTTAGCTATCTTGTCAAAATAGTTTTTGATAGATTGTTGTCTCTTCTTGAGATTTTTGAGAGCATAACTCCTTTGTTCTTCAAGAGGAATCAAGGAATTTATCCTATGAGGGATATTTGTAGAGTTCAACTCTTTAACTTGCGATGCTAATCTAAGGGAGATTAACTCAAGTTCCATAGGCATAATAACTTCTTGGCCATACAATAGTTGGAAAGGGGTATGTCCAGTACTGGTTTTTGTGGTGGTCTGGTATGCCCACAATGCATAGGTGAGTAATGTGTGCCACTGGTGGGATTTGTCATTTATAATCTTCTTAAGAATATTGATCATATTTTTATTTTTGGACTCGGCTTGCCCATTTCCTTGCATATATTAAGTGGATGAAGCAAAATGCTTCACCCCAAATTTATTAAGAAATTGTGTAAATTGTGTAGATATGAAAGCTGGCCCATTATCAGAAATGATTTCTAATGGAAGAACAAAATGCAAGAATATATTAGATTCCAAGAATGTGATTACCTGTTCATCATGTGCATGCTTGAGTGGTACAACTTCATTTCACTTGGTGAAGTAGTCTGTTGTTGTTAGAATAAAAATATGCCCAACAAGAGACCGAGGGTTAATATGTCGAATGAATTCTAAACCGACTTAGAAAAAGGGAAATATGGAAGAACTAGTCGTAAAGGCATGGTAGAGAACATTTTTTTCCCTGCAAACTTTTGACATTCATCACATGCCTGTGCAAATTTGTAAGAATCTTTAAAGATTGAAGGCCAGTAATAGCCAGTTCTCAAGATTTTGGAAGCAATGGTTTTTGCAACAAAATGAACACCAATATGAATGCTTGAATATGCTGATCCATAAATTTGCTTCAAGATTTATTGGGCTGTTGTATTATCTACACAACGTAACAATAATCCATCAATAGTTCTATGGAAAGGGGAAGTCCCCAAGATTAGATATTTGGAGGCTTCAAGACGAACCCTCCTGCATTGATGATTTTCAAGATTATTAGGACATTTTTAAAATTGTAAATAATAAATGATGTCCTTGTACCAACGATGTTCTTCTAAATCAATATTTTCATATTCGACAAGAAAAAGTGCAGACAAAGCATCCTCCTCATTTTCAGAAGAAACACTTGGTTCAAAATGTTGAGCTAGGTGTAAGGCTAGATCTTCTCCCTTGATTTTGTGAGAAGTTGTTATCATGAAATCATGTTCTTGTATTTTGGCAAGCCAATCTGAAATTTTTCTTGAAAGATGAGTTTGAGAAAGCAAAAACTTAACAACAGGCAAAGAGACTATTACCTATGTGTGCTTGCCTAAAATATAATGGTGAACTTTTTCAATAGCTTTTATAAGAGCATATGTATGTTTTTCAATCAAAGTATATTTAAATTCATCATATGATAAACATTGGCTCATGTAAGCTATGGGATGGTCATTATTTTGATCATCTTTTTGAAAAAAGATAACATATATCGCTTCTTCAGTAGTATTATTATAAATAATGAAATCTTTTTCAAAATTCAATTTCGCCAAAATCGGTGCAGAACTGATAGCTTTCTTGACTTCTACAAAAGATTTTTCGGTATCATCATTCCATGAGAATGATCTATCTTGCTTAAGCATGTTATGAATTGGTTTAACCATTTTTGCAAAATTAGAGATAAATCTTCTAAGAAAATTGATTTTACCCATCAAAGATTGAATCTCCTTTTTCGAAGAAGGAGCTTGAAGATTTTGAATAGTGAAAGCCCTCTAAAGATCAATACTAATTCCTAAATCAGAAACAATATGACCAAGAAGTATAACTCGCGTGACACCAAAGATTGACTTGTAGAGTTCAAGGACATTCCAAATCTTCTGCAACGCAAGAAAACTTTTCTAATATGATCAAAATGATATCGTCGATTTCTGGAACAGACAGTTAAATCATCAAGACAAACTTAAATGATCTTACCAATAAGATCATCAAAGGCTATTTGCATAGCCCTCTGGAAAGTAGCACATGCATTTATTAGACCAAATGGAATTATTTCATATGCAAAGGTTCGCCAGCGAAAAGTAAATGAGGTTTTGTATTTATCTTCCCTCTTGACTCTAATCTGATTATAACCTAAAAAACCATCAAGAAGGGATATCATTTGTGATCCCGCCACTTGCTGCAAAATTCATTCCATATTTGGAAGATGAAAATTATCTTTTACACTGGCCCTATTCAAAGCATGAAAAATCAACATCTAATCTGATATCACCATTTTTCTTCTGCACTGGCCCTATTCAAAGCATGAAAAATCAACATCTAATCTGATATCACCATTTTTCTTTTGCACTGGACAAGATTAGATACCCACTCATAATATTTTATAGGAAAAATAATGTGAGCAATGATTAATTTTTCAACTTCCTTTCTAATCGTAGCTTCTAAGGCATGATTGATAGGTCTTTTCCTTTTCCTAACCGGTTTTGCTTCTTCCTTTATAGGAATAACATGTTGTATAACATTAGGATCAAAACCATGAAGATCCTCATATGAAAAAGCAAAGACATATTTGAATTCATAGAATAACTCCATGAATTTCTACTTCTCTTCTTTTGAACATTGGGCTCCAATTTTCAAAGTCTTTGGATTATCACGAGTCCCAATATTCAGTGAAAAGATGTCATCGATTTTTCTTTTTGACTCCTCCTCTTCTTTGTTTTTCTTTTTTCCAACATCACTTTATGAGAATGAGCTGTCTAGAGGAGTCAATCCTTTAGGAAATTTATTATCTTCCAAAGATATAATTTCCTTTCTTTTAATAGGCTCATTCTGCAAGAAAGCACAAATACTTTTGTCATCATAAAAAAAGTTGCCATGATTCTACATTGTTTGGAAAATGTGGATGACATAAAGACGTAAATGTACAATCAATCCTTTGAGGCAACAATTTCCTCGAAGGACTTGCTACAAAACAACAAGCCTATCAACCATTGAATTCAAGTCTCTCTTAATGTTTGTGATGTTAAAAGATAAAAAGTTTTAAATTAGATACCACATTGTCTGTGTATATATTTTCAACAAATTGTTTGAGGGAGTTTAAATTATTCTAACCATATTAACAATCAACTTAGAATCCCCAAACACAATAAGATGATAGCAACCTGTTATCACATGGAATTGATTGGGTCAATTCAGCCTTAAGTTTTCGATTTTTATCCTTAGTGTTGTTTACTTTTTACTTTTTGTCCTCTTCCTGATAGTCTTTTAGGTTTTAGCACAATAAACTTAATGTTAATGTTGGCGCAAACCCTTGGTTTATGTCTTCATCTTTATGACAAGGGTAGAGAATCCACCGTCCTTATGCCTCCACCAACACCCTGACATGTCACCACTTCCACGATATACTAAAACCGCTCCACTTTGTCCCTCTACCTGTTATAAGGTCAAATCAAGTTCTTTTTGTATGCTTCCATCTCATCAGACATTTCACAATGCATCTCAAGTACACTTTTCTCTCATCGCCATAATTTCACTTATGATGCTTTGTCAGCCGATCTCCTTGTTTTCAACACTCATATTTTTAAGGAAATAATCTGGGATATTATCATTTAAAGCTTTTCTAACTGTTTTCCAAAGTTTTCAAATTGATCCTAGCTCGACGCTGGTGTTTTCAGACAGGCGCTATGGAAAATGCTGCGAACTAGCTGGAGAAAGTGAGTTGGACGTTAGACCAGTTGCAGGTGGATTCGTCCAAGCTCAAGCCCATCAATTTTCAAGCCTCAACCTCCAGGTACTCCATGAGCATTTTGATGGTCGATGCTGCCAACTCTCCCTCTTACCTCTGTTGTCACAATTCTCATCCAACTGCAGAGCTCTCAACCTCTTTTACTAAAGATTAAGAAAACCTTGCTGTCAAGCCACCTTACCTATCCCTTACTTGGCTTTTGCTGTTTATGATGCGAATCCCCTGTTTTGGCACTGCAAACCATGTGCAACAACTCAACACTATTATTCACTTACCTCACAGCCTATACCAGCTGGTTACCATTAATATTTCCATTCTAATTTCAAGTTTAAAATCTATCTATTTTGGAAATTGAAAAGAACTTTGTTGATAAAGTTATGATGATTTTGTAAAAGTGAGGGTGAAGTGTTAAACTAAATATTTTTGCAGCAGCTTTCTCCTTGCATCTCCATTTTCTTGTGTAGTCTTCCTTCATTTCCTAACTATCAACTGTCCTTTCATAAACCTGGAGGCCAAATAGGCTGGAGAACATTAAAACCTTAGACAGAAACCAGCTTTGAAAAACATTATCCATCCAAAACCTAAGACCTCCGTCTTTCTGTTTTGCCTCTTGCATCACTTAGATTGTTGTCTTAGTTTTCTTCCTATAACATCATTGGATACTCCACAACAAAAGAAGGCTCACAAGGGTGGGGGCATAGTGAGGACTGAACCTTATGACATGCGACTGTTTTCTACTGAACCTATGATCAGGGAGGTCTTCCAAAGAGTAGGATGTTTCAATTTCTGTCAGAAGATGCAGAGGGGACACCCTGAGGTAGCTAGAGAATTTGCTTTGAATTTTGATGGAGCCAAAACTAAGGTGGGAACTCTTGAACTTGAGGTATCTAAAGCAATGATAACAAAAAATACTGAGATACCAAACACTCGTGAAAGATGGTTTAAGTCTATGAATCTAAATGTATCCTTCTCTATAGAATTCGTTAAACTAGAATGTTAGGGAGATAAGCTATCAAAGATAGTGCGTAGGAAACACATGGTTGAATGATTTGATAATATGTTAAGGGTGATCCATAGATATTTCACTTGTGAAGGTAGGTTCAATATGATTTATTAGTACCACATTAAACTTTTACTGCACTTCACAGACAAATACCTCATGAATTTCCCTTTCTATTTGTTTAGAAGCATTGGGAAAATGGATGACAGGGTCCAAGCTAAGTACAAGACAATTGATGCAAGTGTTTTTCACTCAGGGATGATTAAAATTCTTGTGATGGAGGAGTTGAAGAAGAAAAACATTGATTGTGATCAGTTCATTTCCTCTGCACATTTGCAATTGAATGTTGCTCCTACTCCACAATCTAAAGTGAAGAGGCCTCTTCAGGATGACAACATTGTTCACATAGAGACAAGTAGGAAGAGGAATAAAAAAGACATTGCTAAAAGTGATGAGGCTCCTAAGGAACAAGAAGAGGAAGGGGGATCTCATTACTCTCCACAAAGGGAATTTTTACCCCAACCAGCTCCAGAATTAGCATAAATTCCATCTGCCAAACCCATAGGCACAAAGGGAAGGATTTTACTTTTCCCATCACTATCTGTTGCAGTTGAAACTAAAGCTAGGAGGCCCTTCACTAGGTCATCAACCAAGAAGGAAAGTGTTGAAAAAGAGGACATAACAAAAGATCCCATCAAGAGAAAGGGTAAAGGTAAAGTTGAAGCTGTTGAAGAACACATTGAGGTGATAGACATAACCACTCCTCCAGAGAAAACCACTTTTAAAAGGCTGATCATATAGCTTAGATAAGTCAGAAAGGAGATTGCTGAATTGAAGGGAGAAGGGTTGGCTGAGAGAAAAAAAGTTGAAGGATCTTATGTATATGTATCTGGACACTATTGATAAAGCCAGGTTTACAACAAAGAGATTTCTGCCCCTCCATATACAACTTAAGAATTTATACAGATAGAATAGGGATTTACAAGCTCAGGTTAGAAGACTTAAATTGGAGCTGCACCTTTCAAGGAAGAGTTAGCCAAAATAAATTTGAATGTGTTGGCCCAAGTTGCCACTAGAAGGAGTACTAGACTCAGGAAATGAAGTGAAATGTCTTAAAGAATCTCAGTTTTGGAAGTGCTTATCCTTGCATTTTTGAAGAATTATGTTGCTATAACTAAGTTTTTCACTCGTACACCACATTATGAGGCTTCTACTGGCATACCTAACTATGGAGAAAGTTTTTGGGTGCTCTGGGGCTTAAACTAGACAAATTTGGTAGCTACAGGACATTTCATAGCACCTAGCGCTACGAATTGGTGTACATAGTCAAACCCTGTGAACTCCGCTGCGAATTGGCTGATACAGTCAACGCTACAAGATTCACTCCAATCTCCTATTTTGATGGGTTCAAGAGGATCAACGGTCACCAAATGGCTAGGGGAGCATGGTACAACTATTTGGAGGTCAGTTTAAAGCTGGAGGATTCTGGAAACAAAATGAATGCGCTCAAATGAAACCTCATTATGCAAGATTAAGGTGTTAGGATAGTTTCCAACATTAGCCTTTTTTGTAGAAGTTTGTTATTTCTAGTTTGTACATGTGTTATTACCTCAGTTTAAGATGAAAGAATCCTATCTTAGAGGATGAAATCGCATTGTATGCTATCATTCCCTGCCTAGGCTATAAAAGAAGCATTAGAAGACATTTTGTAGGTTCAAATGGTTGATGTAAAAGACTCTTTTGGTGATTTTAATGTAACAGAGCCTACTCTGGTTTGATGTATCAGATTTGTTGAAATTTTGTTTAATGGAAGTCAGTTTTCTCTCTTGCCATCTTATCTCTCTCTCACTTTGAATTTTTACTGTCATTGAATGATTCAAATGGTATTTTGTAGTTGTATTGCAATGGATGTTTGATTGTGATGCTGTTATAACTTTCTTAGAGTTTGTTTTAGCTTGGATTTAAGAAGCTCTTGTATCTTAAGCTTTTCTCTCCTTTGTCTACTGGTAAAACTCGATGCTAGTGGTAGATTCACTTCATTTTCTTACTAAGTCTTCCTTCTATCCACACTAATCCTCAAAACCCTGACCTAAGTTAAACAAGACCTCTTTTGTTGATGCATTTCATCTAGAATTTCCTGTGTTTTGACATTGCTGAACTAATTTTTATCCATTTGACACCACATTTTAAGACTTATCTCATAAACCTATTGATGGGTACTGAGCTTGCACTTTAGCAGTCAAAGTGTAACTTTTAGTGCTAACAAAACCAATATGCATTTTCAATACCAAGGATCAAGGCTTCAAACTCTGTAATATTATTGGTGCAAGCAAATTCTAATCTATAAGAAAAATTGTGAATCTTTCCTACATGAGAGTACAATATTATACCCGCACCATTCCCATCACTTGAATAGGCACCATCAAAGTGCATGTGCCACATTCCATCTTCAGAATCTAAAGAGGGTAAAACAAAATCACCATCTTCTTCAAGAAATATAGAATATACACCTAAGTATTCCTCAATATAATTTACATGAGGCTGTGGAAGACTCTCAACATATGGCGAGATTCTTCCTTCCCTGAGATAAACGATGTTCTTTCCATTATTATGGAGGGACATGTGTGATCCATCTCAAAAAATGTATCCACCAGTTAATGTATGCTAATCTTTTCGTAAAATAATAGTTTAATTATTAACTAGCATATCTACGACTTGAATGTTACAGGTGGTTCTTATTTCTAGATGAGCAGATAAGACTGATGTTACATCTTTGATTTCTCCAATTGTAACTTGTTGTTGACTATTATAAGACATCACACTCTTTGAATTCTCATTGGTACATGAAATACCCAATTCTTCCATGATAATATTTGACATAACATTGGGACCTGACCTGCCATCAATTAGACATCAATGGGCAATTTTGTCTGTTATTTTTACTTATACATAGAAAGGAGGATTTTTAACATAACTCCTAGGGTTATATACAACTAATTTATTTATATAAAGTTCTTCTTCATTTGGATCTTCAGATAAAGTAGCAATTATGGAAGTTTTACCTTCCATAAATTCTTTCAAATTTTTTGTTTCTCTAGGACGATGACCATATATAGTAATGATGCATCTGCTTTGATTGTAGCTAGTTGATTGAGAATATTATACTTAGAAGAAGAAGGAGAAGAGGTAGAAACCTCTTGACCATGTGCACCCTTGGTAACCTGAGGGTTTATTTGTTGAGATGATGAACTTGGGACAACAATAGTCTTAGGAGGACCACCCTTCCCTTTATTTGCATATGATTTATTTCTCATATCAACCATCGTAACATCCTCTTCTAGAGCCCAATCCAAGGCACCAATAATTGTGAGTGTAGGTTTTCATAGTTTGTAATAATGCTATTTGTTGTTTTTGGATGTAAACTGTGTTGAGAGTTTTGAAACATCCTATGTTTCAAGTGGACACTCCACCCATCATTAGGGATAAAAGCAAAAAATGATGTTAGAAAGGAGTGTTGATCTTTAGCTTTAAAAGAGATTTGAGATTGGACCATTGAGAAGAGGTAATAGAATAAATGAATAAAATTGGGCTGAAAAGAGGTAAATGAAAAATATGAATAAATTAGAGAATATCCATTGATATAAGCAATAAAAATATTAAAGAGATGAAAAATACAAAGTGACAATTTAAAGGAGAAAAGGAGTGAGGGTAAAATGAATGTCAAAATTATTAGATGCAAATCCCCAAAATGATATTAGTTGAAATACCAAAGTTGAAAGATGATTTAAAAACGGGGTTAGGAGAGAAGAAAATAAAAGATTTTAGGCCAAGGGATGTTTGAGGTTTAGAATTAAAAGTTGAAGAACAACGAGAAGTTAGAATTTAAATTGAAAAAAGCGTAAAGGGTTGTCTCTTTTTTTTTTAAGTAAGAAGTAAAATTATATTAAGGTCCTGCCAAAATTCAGGTCGGTGTGCCATATTACATCCATAGTCAAATTAGCTTCACTGGACTGCCCCAACAGAGGGGAAACCAATCCAGCCAGCTTAGAAAGTATGCAAAGTAGTTCTGAAACTAAAAGAAAGTTTAGAATAACTGAGACTAACTGAGACTAACAGAGTTTGCATATAGAAACATAATTAGACACCTGGCTGGTACCCCGAACCCGTGGCTGAGAGGTCCCCCGGCCAAGGTTCCTCTTCTATGTAGGTCGGCCCCGTGTCCCATATCATCTCGTCTTTCACATTGTCCACTGACCCCTCGGCTTCTGTCATGTCCACCTGCTGCTGTCGAGTTGCCGAATTTGCCTTCGCCATCCTGCAACTGGTGCTCTCCAACCTAGGCTTCTCTGCACTCTGTTCCTTGACGTCGCCTTCCTCGATTGTCGTGCAAGGCTTCTCCTCTGAGGTCGCTCCATCCGGATGAGAGGAAGAGGCTTCGCTCATGGAGGCCAGAAGTTGAAGGAGGGTTGCAACCTTATCATCCGTAGTGTGCAACTGAAAGTGGATATCCTCTACCCCCTGGCGTAATTCAAACACCAGGCCGTAGATAATATCTAAACTGTCCCGGAGCTGCATGCCAGTGCCATAAACGGAGTGCTGATGATCAGAATTTCCTGGCCTGTGAGGAGGAGGAGGTCCTCCTGTAGAGCTTCGAGGGTGATCAACGACAGGCGACAGGGTAGGTACCGGGTCAGTGGATGCGGAGCAACGGTGCGGGGGAGCATTTGCTGTCCACAGGACAATTGCCAGAGAATGAGGGGGAGGTTCGGGCATTGAGGGAGGTGAAGAGCAGGTAGAAGGCGAGCCAGGAAGTGAAGAAGAGGGCCTGCGAGGCTTCCAAGGAGAGCCTCTCCTCGGCCTCCCTCTCTGGCGGGGCATTGGATCGTTCGTGGCAGGGTGCGACAACCCGAAATGGAGGGCGTGGAGACGGAGGAGGCTAGCAGAGAGCTAGAGGAAGCGGATAATGTCAGACTGAGAGTGAAAAGGAATGCGCTCCTCGCCTCTCGACCAGAGACGGGAGCAGTGTAACTGGGATAGAGCCATACTATGGCATTCAAAGTAAAGGGAGGGCGCGTACATGGGCAATTACGTCGTCGGGGGTCGTTTTAATGCTGGAGAAGGGTGACGGCCATTGGCACGGGCCCATCACGTGGCCTGGTGCCTGGTGGGCTAGTGCCGACCTCCTCCCCACGCCAAGTGTAACCCACTAACACCCCATTCGGGGGGTAAAGGGTTGTCTCTTAACCCTTTACACTTTTTTCAATTTAAATTCTAACTTCCCATGGTTCTTCAACTTTTAATTCTAAACCTCAACCATCCCTCGGCCTAAAATCTTTGAACTTCTCTCCTAACCCCCTTTTTAAATCCTCTTTCAATTTTGGTATTTCAACTAATATCATTTTGGGGATTCACACCTAATAATTTTTATTTAATAATTCAACATTCATTTTACCCTCACTCCTTTTTTCCTTTAAATGTCACCTTGTATTTTTCCTCTCTTTAATATTTTTATTGCTTATCTCAATGACTGTTCTCTAATTTATTCATTATTTTCATTTACCTCTTTTCAATGGCTAATTTTATTCATTCATTCTTTTCCCTCTTCTCAACGGTCCAATATCAAATCTCTTTTAAAGCTAAAGATTAACGCTCCTTTCTAACATTAGTTTTGGTTTTTGTCCTTGCTGATGGGTGGAGTTTCCACTCGAAACGTAGGATATTTCAAAACTCTTGATAGAATTTACATCCAGAAACAACAATGAGCAATAGTTATATCGACTTTTTTGCCAAAGATCCACTCTTTTGCTCTCTTTTTGACCTCATAGGTATTCTCATCATGGTTATCATCACAAAAATTGCACCAATCTCCCGGAAGAATAGCCTTTGTAGGAAAATTATTAGACTAAAAATTATTTGGCTGATTTCTAAAAGTAGCTTGTGCATAAGTTTCAGCTGGGGAAGACGTAGAAGTCACCCCTTTTCTTTCAAAAGAAATCATCCGATTGCTCATATCCCATACCAACTGCAAAACATTTGACATGTCATTTTGTTTAACATAGTCTTCACTTGGAAGACCTATCCTAGGCAATTGTTACTCAAATTCCAAGGAGGTTTGTAAAGCAGATCCTAGACTATCAATATTATTTTCTTCAAGCCTATGTCTATAAGGTGCACGTGAGGTTTCATTGCGGGTTTTTTGGGAGAAAAGGAGACAAAAATACTTGTTATTTATGAAGAAGAATCTGAAAAAGATTTTCTGAGTTTAGACTCAAGATTCTCAACAATTTATTTCTTCCTTCCTATTTTTAGGAGAGGATCAAATTCAGGTGATTGACCTCTTAACCGTTAGAAATACGAGAATTAGTGGACATAAGACAATAAATCACCACAAAGGCCTATTTTGAGATTGCCTATGAAGGGCTTCTCTTTGATCTTGAATTTCAATATCTTTAACTATGGCTTCCAAAGAACGCTCAAGCTCTTCCTGGGTAGACACAGTTTCAATAATTAAATAAAAGACAAGAAGCAATGTTTATTTGACTAGGAAATCTTAAACCAGGTTGTTGTCAGGTAGTCAAAGTCATTAATAAAACAACACAAATCAAAATATACAAAGAACAAAGCTAGAGAGTAAGAATATTATTCCCCATTATGGTCGCCAAATAAATGTTGATGAGAGGAATGGAAAGTCCTAACTAAAACATTTTTGAATCTTACTAGGCTAAGGTGAGATAGGAGAGAATGTTACCCTGGGTTTATAGCCTAAGCAAAAATATCAATTAACCCTCAAGAAATATGTCCTTGGACCTAGTGCTATTATCAAGTTGTGTGTTTCTGCTTTAAAAGATGTAAAAATGTTTATATGTGAATGATTACAAAATTAAAATGAATGAAATAAAGAATACATACAATCTGAAAATTTAGTAACACAAGCTCAATTGAGAATAAACCAGATTATTATTAATAATAGCTTTTCCGAGTTACAACCAAAATGCCTCTTTTCAAACCGCTATGAGGGTGAGGACCAAGATCGGACTTAGAAGTCTAAGATGGAATTTAACAATCATACATAGACAATTGGTGTCTGAAAGAAAATGACCAAGACTGAAATGCACTGGATCAACCTGTTAGGATATTTAGACACTTAGGAGTTAGTTAAGATCTACTTGGTCTAATATGTCGTTAGGTAAAAGTGTGTTTCTTTAGTATGCATTAGTATGCATTTGTAGTTAGGA
>JZKD02S2061090.1:421169-431304 GCA_000966675.3 Picea glauca | reverse complement strand
AGCTTCATTAGAAGCACTCCATTCCATTTGTTTACAAAATTCATTTTGGGAACAACTTTTACAAAACAAGGAACTCTACGAAAATGGTGGTGCACTTTATTGGGCAACATCAATACTAAAGTTGAAAGTGTGAAATTTCAAATATGCAATGAATATTGATGCTTCAATGTCTCGGTTAAAATCCAAAATATTATCTATGTTACTCCAACTATATGAATAAGAAGTTTTTTAATATTTGGATGAAGTCCAGGAGCGTACATTTAGCAGTATCACTAGTTGTTGGGGTCCTTGACTTGCTAAATTTTACACTACACAATGAATCAAATCCACTCGAGAGATATTCAGACCATGATCATCCCAAGGGATACATCTTCCTGAATTCAATGCAGCTTGTGGATAATCTATCAAATGACACCAATTTCCACTCTTTGATAATTAAAGGTTTGCTTGGAATGTTCTCAGACTCAAGATCTAGTTCAAGTATTGGCACTACCCTAGAAGACTTTGTGTCCAAGTGGTGTGCGATAGACTTGTTAATATCGAAAGAAGATGCCACTCTTGTGTACGATCCTTTCCATGCTACTAGTACAGTTATGGCATCATTAAGATGTTCTGACCCTTGTGCTCTCACAACCTTAGTGGATTTAGATAGCACATCAGATGAGGCAAATGATGCTTATGCACTGAAAAGGAATTGCATGCCTCATGCCACTTGTGCTCAACAAAGGACAACATCATTAGTGAAAACACTTGGAAATATACATTGTGCATTGTTGGATCATGTAATGTTCTAGAATCCCAAATTACAAGAGGAATATGTGCAAGTTCTCAATGATTTCCTTAAACATTTACATAATAAAGTCTGTCCAAAACCACTAGTTGCTGAGGAACTTCATTCCTGAGAAGGATTTCTATTTAACCCATATTTGGTGGGAAAGAGAAAATTTGTGTTGGAACTTCAGGGATTCAAATGTCAAGACTATACAGAGTCTCTGACAGGAGGAAACAAGAGACAACTTCACTTAAGGAAAACATAGGTTTAGGCCTAAAACCCTGGCCATTGAAAAAGAGGAAATAGAGTATGTTGAAAGGTCTCTATAATTGTGGACACTCAGGAAGCTAATGTTTTCAAGGGATTTAATGATAAAATTGCACCTATTAGAAAGGGAATTTGACATACATAAAGAAATTGGAAGGATAACATGGCTAGCAATACCGGGTGCAATGTAGAAAATGTTACATAAATTGTGCATGATGACAATATTCCCAAGGTTTATTTTATGTCCACATGTCCACATAGGATGAGGCTCATGATGATAAGATATCAAATGATATAAACTATGATAATCATATTTTCACAGATGGAAACAAGGAGGATGTGGTAGGAGTTGTGATGCAAGAAAGTGAGACAACATGAGTACTTGCTGGGAATTTCGCCAAATCTACCAACAACAACAAGAATATATTCGCCGACATCCCACCTCCAACCCCAACCATAAGCTGATCAGATTCCATCACTCAAAACTTTAACCATTGCATAACAAGCTCAACAAGTGATGAACCCAAGGCAAAAATGTAGCTAAGAAGTTCGTAGAAACAACTTTGAAACAAGGGTGGAAACCCTACCCAGACTACCTTATGTATCCTAGCCATAAATTTTGACTCAGGCGTCCATTTCACGTGTTCTTGATATCGTTGGAAAGGTACTTCTGAGGTATATAACTTCACAGCTATGAAATATGAGAAATTCCTCACTAGATTTCTGCATTTTTTAGGATTCGGACTTGACACTTCGTCGAAAACCCCGGGAGAACATGACGCCTCAACCATGAGTAGGAAGGCTAGGATCAGGGAGGCCAACAATGATAGAGGAGAAACAAAGGTAATCAGAGTCAAACGACTGAGGAGGGAGTTCAAATGGATAAAAATCGATGCCCCAATGTATGAATCAGTTGTTACGAGAGATGAGATGCACTAAAACCAAAATATACTATGGCCCACTAGCACCAATAAATAGATTCAAATTGTAACCACTGACTATCCCCCTCATCATTACAAAGTTGATAAAGAAAAAAGTAGGGAAATGAAAAGTCACCAGGGTGGGAAGAAGGCCAAGGGTCACATCGACCTCTAATAAATACCATAATTGTATCTGAGAGAAAGGATTTTGGCTCTTCAAACATTGTACACTTATGAATTACTTTGGGAATACAATGTCAACTAAAATTGGAGAGCGCTCCTTAGAGTTTTCATTTACTATCGTTGAAACTGTTAATACAGAGAAACCCTCAGGGCCAAATTTTGATAGAAATAAGAACTTGCATGTGTGGCTTTTTGCTGCGAACTATTTCAAGTAGAATGTATGGTGTTCACATGGGCTATAAAGACATGTTTGCATATGGACTATTCTGATGCAAGCTATGTTACTCTTATTGTTTGTTACTCTTTCTTATGTTATATTTACTTGAACACATGAGTTGTTTATGTATGTACATATATGGTTTAGACTTTTTTGGTTATGTTTATGTATGCATGTGTTTCTAACTTTGCACCTTCATGACAACTATTTGATTGGGGTTTTTAGAAGGGTTTTGTTTCATTACAGGTCATGCGGTTACGATAGTTTTCTCCTGGCTAAGCCAGGATAGGTTTGAAGTAGATTAGACTTGCATTTAGATAGTCTTCATCTGCATCTTTCATTTGCATAACCATCCATCACTCACCATCATTGGTGGACTGGGCCGCAACTGGTAAAACCAAACCAACAATGGCTGCCAGGCCATAATTCAGATGGGTTCCCTATTACAAATGGTGAGAGGTCTAATTGGGACTTCTTACTGGGGTAATCCCTTACTGTTTTTGGGTGAATTTAGACCCATCAACATAATTTGCACTAGAAGGAGGGACGAATGACAAGCCTACCCATGTGGAGTCATTTCAATTAAATTTTAGCTAGCCAATGGCTCCTCTCCATACCTCTGCATGGGATGACCCTTTAATTCTTCCTATATCCACTGAGGGCATTCCGGTTAAGACAATCAATCTCTTGTCAAACCCCAAATTCAACGGTGAAGGGCATGTATCTGCACTTACACATCTCAAACTATTTGACATCGCTCAACGAAAACTTAAGATTGTTTAGGACAATGAAACGTGTCAAATATTCATTCTCACATTTGAAGGATGAATTAAATCTTGGTTTGGGACTTTGCGAGTGAAATCAATTCATAGCTGGAAACAAATTATGGATATATTTCTCGCTGGTCATGAAAATTATATTTATGACAAAATTTTTGATGAACTTGCAGAAATCCGTAGGCTTGGAAATGAATCTATGGATGATTTCTTTTGAAGATTCATGTGGATTTATAGCATATTTCCTGAAAGTGACGAGCCCTCTGGACAAGAAATATTGAATAGGTTTTCATACCTAGTTTCTATTTTTGAAGGGTGCGATATGGATGAAGAAACCATCTCCCATTCACAAGATCTAGATCTGACCATGAAAGATAGGGGGCACACAATATCTAACCCACACTCTGACACAACTATGGGGGAATACTTATCAAAATTATTAAACCCATTATCCCTAGAGTGTGAATTATTCAACGATCCCCCTACAAAAAATAATGAACATAATTTGGTCTGTAACATCATTTTTAGAGTATGAAGATTTGCATTTCCTTTATACAAATCTGTTCGACGCTAATCACACACACATACAACCATCTGCCTATCATACAATACACTCTTTGCATTATTCCTTTAGTAATGAAACATTGAATGATATACCAGATCAAGAAGAGTGGCTAGCCTTGATCGATAAAAACACTCATCCTTAACAATACTTCATTCAGAATGCATCACTTTTAAAGTTCTTTGCAATTCGATTTTCCAGAACATGGTGAATCACAATATGATTTCGATGTCCCTATTTTTGATGACTACTTTTCTATTATGGAATTGAATGCCAACGCTAATTTATCATTCGTTAGTCCTGCACAGTTTGAAATTTCTGACCTCGATGCACAAATGTGAACAACAACAAATACAAAGTGTGCAAAGTATAACAATTTCTCGAATCTCCATAAAGAGATCATGTCAAACGAACAACCTATCTGTTAGGATATTTAGACACTTAGGGGTTAGTTAAGATCTACTTGGTCAAATGTGTTGTTAGTTAAAAGTGTGTTTCTTTAGTATGCATTAGTATGCATTTGTAGTTAGGAAATCCGACGGTCACGATTTGTTTCCGACATAGAGTGATTCGACGGTTCATATTCTCCTCGATCTTAATGACCATTGATCCGTGGCTTAACACCCAATTGGTCCATGATCTCTATTTAAAGAGCATGGAGGGTCATTTTCCGATGATCTATTGTGAGAAACGCTCTTGTAAAATCTCTCTGTAATCTTTTTCTTTTGCATTAATAAACTACTCCAACTGGCCGCTTTGGCTGGGGTCATGGATGTTTCCCCGTAGGAGTTTTGCCACATTAAAACATCGGTGTGGTGATATTTGATATGGTTTTGTGAGTGGTTAATGAAGGTGTTCATTCTATATTAAAATACATGTTTTTTCGAACATGGTATTAGAGCTTGTTTGAAGACCCGCTCTTGTTGCATATCAAGATCGTGAAGTTGAGTTTCCTCATCTCCATTTTATGCCATTTTCATAGATTTTTGGACTGAGAGGACTATTCCATTGCATCCAGAGTGCTCGTTTCAGTTAGGAACATTTTTTCTTTTCAATCGAAAAGGTTTATGTTTTTCCAAGATACGACCATTTCAGTCAGATCCAGAGGTATAAAACCCGAATACGCCATTTTTAAATTTTTGCAGAGTATTATTTTGGTTTTATATTGTTTGTTTCCGGGTTGCTACTCTTTTATATTTGCGTATGTTATTTTCCCCATGCCCTGTGCGATCTCGGCAAATCAGAAACATATAGGAAAATGTGCATTTTCCAGGTAAGCTAACTGAGATCTAACCCTTGCTATCATCAAGAAGTGAAATTTTTTTCTTGTGTGAAAAGAGTATTTTTTTAGCATGCTCTCCAAGGCCGTCTTAAACAACAACAACAACAACAACAAAAACACCTCCAATCCTCTTGCTAAACAATACAATATGTTTTGCTAGCCCATTTGGTTAAATTTTTTTTGATTATGTAAGAGGTCTTCAGTTCAAGTCTCTCTTTTTGTTACTTTTTTTGAAAAAGTTCATGCTCCATTGTAAAGTGTATTTCACTTCAAGTATGGATTGGGGGTGATAATTCAGGGTTACTTTCGGTCAAAAATATTTACAGAGCCTTAGCTATAAAAATCTGATAGCATAAAACTGCACGATGGAGGAAAAATTTGTGGATTTGGGATCTGGCTCTAAAAATTAAACTTTTTATTTGGTTAGTAGTGGAAAACAAAATTCTTACTTGGGATAATCTTCAAGGTAAAGGTTGGGAAGGTCCCAATATCTGTCATTTATGTCTAAGGGAACCTGAAACTATTAATCATATTTTGGTAAAGTGCAATTTTACCCTAACAAATATGGCACATGATTCTAAGAGGGATTAACTTAAGGAATCCTTGGGAGGGGAACTCTTTAATTGATAGTTTCAACTGCTGGATAAAGAACGTGCCTACTTACTCTACCATACCTTGCATTGTTAGTTGGAACATATGGTTGGAACACAATAGGACAATCTTTGAAAATGGGAGTCCATCCATCAACTCTGTAGTATTCAAGACTCTTGGGGGTCTGAATAGTCAAACAATTACTCAAAAAGCGCCAATCCAAAGACTCCTCAAGACTTCTCCTCAAGTCTCGGCGATATTGCGTTGGTTTGATGGTGCAACACAATTAAATGGTAAACATAGTGGACTAGGGGGTTTGATTAGGATCAATACAAATACAATTTACAAGTGGACCTACAACTATGGTGCAGATACCAATACTAGAGCAGAACTTCTTGGAGTCTGGGCAACGCTCGCACTGGCAACTAGGCTACATATTACTGGTTTGCAGGTATTTGGAGATTCTATAATAATAATTGATTGGCTAAATGAAAAAGGGAAATTATAGGTAAATGATTTAGAATGCTGGAAATACCGGATCAAAGACCTCAACAAATCCTTTTCAACGATCAACTACACACATATATACCGAGAATCAAACATGGAGGCTATTAAACTTTCTAAGAAATCACTTCAGATGCAAGAAGGACATATTTATTATAATTAGTGGATAGATGAACATGAGTGACCTACTATGTTCCTCAAGCTATATTAGAACTCCAATGAAGTTATAAGTACATCAGTGAGTTGAAGTTGGAAAATCAATTGAGGCATATATTATCTTTTTTTGTATATCTCCTTTTTGGTTGCATAGAGTGGATGGAGGATGACACCTTAGATTTACTATTTTGTAATGGTTGTCTTCATTACATCCCACCTTATGGTTTGGGAGTCTTTGGACAGATGTATAACTTATCACAAGGACAAGCATGGTATATGTTTTGTTTTTTGAACATTACCAAATTATATTATATATAATGAGAATTTTTCTGTTGGAAAAAAAAGTAGCTTTAATATTTTAGAGTTTTTTTGTTTTGTTTTGCATGCAAATTTTCTTTTATAAAGTAACTTAATTGTAAAAGTGATCCCCACTTCCTTTTATAAAAGTGGGTCACTTCAAAAAACAACTTACACCATCACGTGGTCCTTTGGTTACCATTTATGCCTTTTTTAAAAATGGCATAACTTTCATATCCAAAGTCCATTTTCAATGCCGTTTTTTTTAAACCACCTAATTTTTCGAGATCTTTCCATCTAGATCATCAATTTCAGTTTTTAAATCCATATTATCTACATATTTGATATGGATTCTTCAAGTAATCTTTTTCTTACCAACACCAACTACTTCTAATGGAAATCCCATATGGAGGATTTATTAAGAAGTAAATGCTTGTACCAGATTACCTTGGGAAAGGAAACAAAACCTATTGATGTTGATAAGAAAGTCAAATGGGATAATAGGAATGACGAAGCACATGGAATAATCAAAATGCCCATCTCTCTTGATTTAAGGTTCCACCTTCAACAAATTGATAAACCCAAAGAAGTTTGGGAAAAGATTGAATCTGTGTTTTGTAAACACAATATTATTCGAGCACAATAGTTAGAAAATCAAGTACCGACTTTAAGTCCAAGTGATTTTTCTTGCATTGAAGACTATCTATCTAAGTTTAAAACACTCAAAACTTTATGTGAAGAATGTAAGATAAATATAGAAGAAGATCATTTCATCTATCATATTATTTCTAAGCTAGGTAGTGCATATTCTGTGTTTGTATCTACCTTTTATGCCATGCAAGAGGCTCTAGGGACAGTTTATCAAAAGCCCACTCTTGAGAAATTTTGTGATGCTTTGATTAGAGAGCAAGATAAGCTTGTACAACTTGGAGTGATCAACACTGCAGGTACCTCCAACAAAGCCTTAGTCGTCCATCAGAAAGATAAACCCAAGAATCCCAAGAAAAAACATCCTCGCCACAACAAAAAGCAACATAAGGGTCCCAAACCTACTCAAACAACTTCCGCTCCTAATGGTGACAAAGGAGCAAATTATAAAAATAAGAAGACTGATAGACATTGCAATTTTTGTGATAAATATGGTCATGATGAGTCAAAATGTTTTAAGAAGATGGCAACTTTAGAAGCAACGATGAAGAAGCACAACATCAATATTGATTCTACTACTTCTTCTTCTTCTCATGGACATGCAATTTCTGCTTTTGGTTTCTCCTTCAATACAACTTATTTTTCTTCTTCTGATGAGTGGCTTATTGATTCTAGAGTATCTTATCATATGGCTAAGGATAAATACATATTTTCTACTCTAAATGAATGTAACATCAAGAAAATATTTGTTGGTGATGATAGATCTCTTAGTGTTGTGGGAGATGGAACAATTCAAGTAGATAATGGTCATTTCAATGATGTATTATGTGTTCCAAGTCTTTCTTGCAACCTTCTATCAGTATATCAAATCACTCATTTAGGTGAAGGTAAAACCGTAGAGTTTTCACCTCACTATGTTGAAATCAAGGATCTAAAAGATCCTAAGCATGTTCTTGCAACTGGAATTGCTGATGATATTACCAGGTTGTACAAGTTTGAAAACTTTGGGTCATCATCTTTTTCATTAGTTTTTGTTTCTCATAGCAATGAATTGAGCAAACTTTGGCATGAGCGGTTTGGTCATCTAAACTATCACTCATTTCAACAACTATGTAATCAACATATGGTGACTGGACTTCCTCCTGTTTTATGAAGAGATGGTGTTTGTGCCGGTTGTGTTCTCGACAAACATCATTGGGACAATTTGACAAACGTGCCTCTTGGCACGCCTCGGGCCCTTTGCAGCTTGTTCATAGTGATTTGTGTGGTCCACTTTATTCTCCTTCTTTCTCTGGGTGCAAGTATTTCTTAACTTTCATTGATGACTTTTCCAGATGTACTTGGGTTTACTTCTTAAAAATTAGGAGCGAATTTTTTGACAAGTTTTTGGCTTACAAGGCCCTTGTAGAAAAGAAATCCGGACACCAAATTTAAAGGTTAAGAACATATAATGGAGGCAAATATGTGAACAATAATTTTACAAGTTACTGCACTACACAAGACATCCAAATGCAACACACTGTTCCATACACACCACAACAAAATGGTGTTGCTGAAAGAAAGAACCACACATTAAAAGAAAGGGCTAATTGTATGATCCAATCTAAGGTATTAAGTCTAAATTATTGGGCGGAAGACATCAACTGTGCAAATTACATAGTAAATCACACTACCATAAAGGCTCTTAAAAATATAATAACATAAGAAACTTGGACTAAAATTAAACCAGATGTAAGTCACTTCCGTGTATTTGGCAGTATATCATGGGCTCACATTCCTAATGAGAAAAGGAAAGCATTGCAGCCTAAAAGTGAGAAGTGTATATTTATTGGTTATTCTGAAGATGTCAAAGGTTATGGACTTCTTCAACCACATTGTAATGAAATTATTATTAGAAGAGATGTCAAATTTGATGAAAATCTCTTGGCCTGCGAGCCTAATTCAACGTTTGTGCCTTGTTTGGCTTGCGAGCCTAATTCAATGTTTGTGCCTTATTCGGCTTGCAATCCATCTTCGGCATTTGTGTTGTCATCTGTTTTGGTTTCTTATTCAAATGATGAAAGTGAGGATGAAAATCCACCTACGCCTGCTCACCTTCCTCCAGATGAGTCCTTTGAACCTGAACCAACACCAACTCTAGCTCCACTAGTTTTTAGGTGGGTCCGTTCAACATGAGAAGCAACTGGTGATCTTTTCGATGCTCCTTGAAATCAACGTCATACACATTCACAGTTCCAACAAGTCTCTTCTCTTTTGGCTCAAGTTTCAGAGACTCATGATCCAGAGACATTCGCAAAAGCTTTAGGTCATCCAGATTGGGATACAATAATGAATGAAGAGTATCATTCTTTAATGGAAAACAATACTTGGGATCTTGTACCTCTTCCAAAAGGAAGAAAACTTGTAAGATGTAAATGGGTCTACAGAACTAAGTATGCATCAGATGGAAGTGTTGAAAGACACAAGGCTTGGTTAGTTGCCAAAGGATTTTCCCAAGTTAAAGGAATTGACTATAATGAAACCTTTTCCTTTGTATCCAAAATGAATTCCATCCACCTTGTTCTTGCCCTTGCTACCTCACATAAATGGGAGGTCCATCAGATGGATGTTAAATCCGCCTTCTTTCACGAATATTTGAAAGAAGAAATATACATGGAACAACCTTCTGGTTGGGTCTAGAATGACTCTAGCCTTGTTTATCACCTTAAGAAATCTCTTTATGGTCTTAAGCAAGGTCCCCGATCTTGGTATGCCAAAATGGACAACTTTCTTATTGACATTGGATTCTCTAGATGCCATTTCGATCCTAATGTCTATACCAAGAAAGTAGGAAGCCATCTCATAGTCCTTGTCCTTTATGTTGATGACCTTATCCTTACTAGTAGTGACTCAAAACTTTTAAACCATGTGAAAACCATCCTTAAGAAGAAATTTGAAATGACAGACTTAGGATTTTTGCA
>JZKD02S2061090.1:394239-408816 GCA_000966675.3 Picea glauca | reverse complement strand
CCCCACTTTACCACTTTTAGTTCCCCCTCTAATCACTTCTACCCAACGATCCACACTTCTGCAAGTTTCCTCTTCCTGCACTAACACATAGAGTATCAATGCGCACATATTTTCTTCCACCGTTGCATTGACGTGCCATTAATTTCCGTGCCTATACATAGGCCTCCTCCTTCAAACTTGGCTTATGTGCTGATGCGCTGCACTAAACCTCACTACACACGTTCTTATCACCGACAAGGTGTGCACAATCAATGCTGATACATTAGTAATGTTCGCACAATTACCATCACCGCGCGTGCACTTTTCACCGGTCATTTCCCTTTCACTTGCACCGATGCATCACATAACAGTGACACTCCCTCCCTTTCACTTTGTTACATTTCTTATCGACAAAGTTCAACTCTTAGTCACCCACGTGCTACCTATTGACAAGTTTCCCTCTCCTGTCGTCGATGCACGAGTGGAAGGATGTCAACCCCTCATTGTCATTGAGTGAATTGATGACAATATTCTCCGTCTCGCCAACGCTGATCTGGTCAGTGTAGCCCACTCTCGTCTTAAGGCCTATCTCATCCCCCTCCCATCTCAGATCCCTTCCTGCTACACTCATCAATCAACTCCTTACACTCTCAATAACTAAACTATTTACGTCTAATTAGAACGTTAGTCATTGATCACCTACTGTGTATGAACCACCTCATATTGTAGTCATAATTAAGTTTGTTGTGTCCCTAGTGGCTTTCTTTGTGCACATGGTACTAGATTGCTTGTTTTTCATTTCTTGATGTTATGACTAAATCTTCATGAGCAAACTGTGTGGAAACTCATCGGAGGTTTTAAGAGAAACTATCCCAAACTCCATCGACAAAGTTAACATGAACTTTGCTGAATCACGCTTCACGGAAAATGTGAATAGAAAGTGCGCTGATGCACTCGACGAAGTTAATACAAAGTTCTCCGACCCATGGACAAACTTAATCCAAAGTTCTTCGACCAAATCGACAAACTTAATACTTGAAACAAGCTCTGCCGACACAATAGACTAGGGTTCGCTGGAAACGAATTTTGCAAGCTAATTTCAAGCCACCATATGCATTCTCTAGTGTAAGTGCGTGGAGAAGCATGGCTACCAAGCACAAAAGCGAAAATGAGCATCTGGTGTTCCTTTATGACATATGCTGCACATCAAACCTTTGATTATGTTATGACTATTAGGAGTTTTAATTGCTTTAAACAAATTAGTTAGTGAAACAATTTTTACAGTTACTCTCGTTCAGAAACGGTAAAACTGTCAATTGCATAGTGTTTATATAATTAATATGAAATCAATCAGATGCGTTCAATTTCAAAATTTCGGGTGTTCTTCCTTCTTTATTACTTTCATAGTATCAGAGTGTTAGGTTGGGAGTAGAGTCTGCTGCTATGTGCACCCACTCCCAGATCTTGAAGAATACCCATTGAACGTTGTTCACTATGTCTGCGTATTAAGGTTGCTGTTCGTAAGGCTGCTATTCGTTGTGTGAATACCATAAGCGGTTCCTACGTAAGGCTCTTTAATTCTCATCAAACATGCTACATATTGTTTGATTTTTCAAAGATTTTTCATCGATTTGCTGCCCGACGATCTCACTGTTTTTTATCAATGTATTTGGAGTTTGGTTGTTTGCCATTTGAAAAGTGATTTTAAAAAAATATATCCTTGGGGGTTTTGGAGTTATATTAATATTTAATTGTGGCTGGTATTTTGGAATTAAAAAATTAATGTCTAGTTCTAGGTCAATTCAAGCACCAACTTTAGTTGGTTCTAATTATGATTTTTGGAGTGAGAAAGTGAAAGGCATTTTGCAAGGTCAGGGATGTTGGGATTGGGTTGAAACAGGGTTCATAGAACTTGATGCAAATGCTGTTGCAATTATGACTGATGTTTAAATAAAAACATTAGAAGAACTTAAGCAAAAAGTCTAAGGTAAATGTTTCTCATTTCAAATTTTTTGGTTGTGTTGCTTTTTCTCATGTTCCTGAAGAGGTAAGAAAGAAGCTTGATGATAGAAGTGAGAAGTACATTTTTATTAGCTATAGTGAACAATCGAAAGCATACAAATTATATAATCCTGTCACTAAGAAATTTCTAGTAAGTAGAGATGTTAAATTTATGGTAGATAAATCATGGGATCAAATGGAAAACAATACTTCTCACAATCCTTCTCTTGAGTTAGATGAACATCAAGCACCTACAAAGTTAGATGAATATAAAGAACCGTTAACACGCCTTCCAAGATTGCAAGTTCAAAATGAAAGTAGTTCTTCATCTCCTAATGATTCTTCATCTCATAGTGATTTAGATTCTGACCATAATCATCAAAGAATGAGAAGTTTGCGTGACATATATGACCAAGATGATAATGTAGTACAATTTGCATTTTTCTCATCTAAACCTACTTGTTTTGATAAAGCTGCAAAGCAAAAATAATGGGTAGATGCAATGAATAATGAAATAGAAGCTATTGAAAGAAAAAATACATGGGATTTAGTTGATCTACCTGCAAATAAAAATGTCATAAGTGTCAAATGGGTTTATAAAACTAAACTGAATGAAAATGGTGAGATTGCGAAACACAAAGCAAGGTTAGTTGCCATAGTTTTTTCACAACAACCTGGCATTGATTATGGCGAAACTTTCGCACATGTAGCAAGATTAGATACTGTTCGATTTGTTTTGGCCATTGCAACACAAAACATGTGGCCTATTTATCAAATGGATGTCAAGTCCGCCTTCTTGAATGAAGTGTTAAATGAAGAAGTGTATGCCCATCAACCACCTGGATTTTAAGTTAAAACACAAGAGCATCGAGTGTACAAATTAAAGAAAGCTTTGTATGGTTTGAAGCAAGCTCCGTGAGCTTGGTATAGTAGAATTGATCATTATTTACTCAAAGATGGTTTCAGTAGGAGCAAAAATGAGCCTACTTTGTATATCGAGGTAAATCAACAAGATAATATTCTCATCCTATGTCTTTATTTTGACGACATGATCTACACAGGGAACATGATGTTAGAGGCATTTAGATCATCCATGAAAAGTGAGTTTGAAATGAAAGATCTTGGATTAATGAAGTATTTCTTAGGCATTGAAGTAGAACGATCTAATCATGGTATATATATTAGTCAACAAAAATATGCTGTTGAAGTTTTGAAAAAGTTTAAGATGGAAAAGTGTAAGCCTGTTGACACTCCTATTGCTCTTGGCACTAAATTAAGCAAGGAAGATTTGGGATCAATAATAAGTTCCACATTGTATAAACAACTTGTTGGTAGTCTTATGTATCTTACTACTACAAGACCTGACATAACATATGCAGTAAGTTACATTTTCAGGTTTATGGAATCTCCTAAGGATTCTCATTGGAAAGTTGGTAAGAGGATCTTAAGATACAATGCAGGTACAACCACTTGTGGTTTGTGGTACACAGCTTCAACAGACAATATGCTTACAGGTTACACCGATAGTGATTATGCAAGCAATGTTGATGACAAAAAAAGTACTTCAGGATATGCTTTTCTTTTTGGAAAGAATTTCATTTCATGGGCATCTAAGAAGCAACCCATAGTTTCTATCTCTTTTGCAGAAGCGAAATATGTAGCAGCAACAACAACAACATGCCATGCAGTTTGGCTTAAAAGGATTTTGATGGATTTTGGATATACGGCAAAAGAACCTATTTCAATTTTTTGTGACAATAACTCTACCATTTCCTTGTCGAAGAATAATGTGTTTCATGAGAAAAGCAAACACATTGATACTCATTTTCATGTCATTCGTGAAATTGTAAAAAATGGTGACATTTTTCTCAAATTTTGTGGTTCTAAAGCTCGGCTAGTTGATATCTTCACTAAACCTTTGGGAATAGATGTTTTTCAATTTCAACGTCAAAGTTTAGGCACTATTAATAATGTAATCCTCAAGATTAAGGAGTGTTAGGAGTTGTAATTGTGTTAAACAAATTAGTTAGTGAAACAATTTTTACAGTTACTCCCGTTCATAAACTGTAAAACTGTCAATTGCATAGTATTTATATAATTAATATGAAATCAATCAGATGAGTTCATTCTCAAACTTTGGGGTGTTCTTCCGTTCAAAAATAGTAAAACTGTCAATTGCATAGTATTTATATAATTAATATGAAATCAATCAGATGCGTTCATTCTCAAACTTTCGAGTGTTCTTCCTTCTTTATTACTTTCAATGATGACCATGACGCTCTATCCTCGGCCAATGATGGCCAATCGCCAATTGTTATCGAGTTCCATTATTAGTATTACTGTGAAAATTTTGAGGGAGCAATTTCATGGGAAAAATCGGGGTTAAAGGTAAATATATCCTCCGTGGTAAAGTTTTTTGATTGCTAGGTCATGCGAGCACTATTCCAGAGGGTTCATGAATTGATATGATGGGAAAATCAACAAAAGAAGAAGAAGAAGTAATTTTAACGTCCATGAGGATAGCAATAGCCTATGGGACAGACCGCCTCACACACTGATTCCAACAATTCATCCATTTTTTTGTTCAACTTGATGATGAGCTCCCCTAATTTCTCCACTGTCCCCTCACTGAATAAGTCATTCCAAGAGCTAGTTGTCAAGATATTTATATAGTTGTCCCTACTTTCTTTGAAAGCTTCACACTCTAAAATGAAATGCTTTTGAAGAACACATGACCCACACTAAGAGGGGGGGTGTGAATTAGTGTGTGAATTATTTTAACAATTTCTTTTCACAAGTTACCTGTTAAAACATAATTGAATAGATTAAGAACAATCACATCATAATTATAATGAACATAAAGAACCGGATGTTTGTATAAGCTTTGTATAATTGATATGAACATAAATATGAATATATGTGATCGAGGATTTTCTTTTTAGCACCAACTGAAATAAGGAGCATCAACCCCTCAAAGAGCACCAACTCTCTGCCAAGACCCATCTTGGTGCAAGACCCAGCTTGCTGTAAGTCCCAACTTGCTGATAGAACCCAATTTATCCAACTAGAGTCTATTCAACTCCAGTAGTAGTGATCCATTATAGAATCAATGATCATATATATACTTTAAGACACTCATCACCACATTTCATCTTCTCTGTTATTCACATTTTCTTTCCTTTGATATCTTCTTGGAATCTGATTTAACTTTTTATCTTTTATTTTGCACTGTAGAGACACTTTCTTCTCACCACTTTTTCTCGTTTATATAATCTTCAAACTGGTGTGAAATTTAAAACAACATGTCCCTTTATTTGAACCATTGTACCTTTTCATTTAAAATGAGAATCTAAACTTTAATTAATATCATTTTTCTTTTTATTCTTTATTCATATTTTCATGATTTATTCTCTTTTAGTCATGACTTTGTATCGGTTCATTTTTGTCATAAATTGATCACAGTCATGGATCAATTTAATCCTTTATACTCGATGCGTAATCTCTGTTATATTTACAGACACCAGATTCCGTGAAGGCGCTTCCTTCAAACCATCACATATGACCATGCGTTACATAACCACGTGCTTTACCAATTATAGCGACATGTTATAATTTTCTTTTAATATTCTTATAGCATATGATCAACGATGGTGACCGAATGCTAAGCTTGAATGAGTGCTTGAGCACTTTACCAAATCAATGGTCGTGATTCAATCTCCTAACGAGATGGAAGGCTGACAAAATTTTGATACTTTTCCCTTCGAGTTATCGTGAATTCCAATATTACAAAACTCACGATCACGAAATCGCCGAAATAATCGGACGATTCATATTACCCACTGATATGGATGACTGTCGGGATTTCGACGCTTTGCCTATCGAGTCTTCATGACTTACTACATTGCAAAATTCCCGATTATGATATCGCAGATACAATTAGATGATTCACGTTTATCTCGCGGAGATACATCAATGGTCCACCTTAAAGCTTAATCCGATCCCTTTTTTCCTTAATCGAACGATTGTGTCTTAGTTAGACATTGATATGTGTGGCTGCCGGGATTTCGTTGTTTTTTCCTTCGAATCTTCGTGACCTCTAATAGTCCCTTTCGGTGTTTCGGCGTTCGGGACTTTGTGATGTTGGAGTTTTTGTTTACAACGAAAAACTCTCGAAGTGGTAACTCTCGATACTATGGATCATCTGACGCGTGTCCCTTTCGGAGTTTCGGCATTTGAGACTTCCAGACTATAAAGTATTTTCTTAGTGGTGAAATATCCCGAAGTAGGACTCCCGGAGTAACGTAAATGCTTACGTCACTTGATGACGTGTCACCAACCTATTGGCTACCACGTGTCATACATATTCATGATTTTCACGTACCTGAAATGCTGTATCAACTTGACACTTGTTAGTGTCTTATTGTGCCACCCGTCCTTAGCTGATGTGGTATGCTGAGTCGTTTTGCCTTGGTTCAAATTCAACTGCCCTCCAATGCTTTCAAGATCCAACGACCCAAGATTCTATCGCGATTTCACATTTCACTATTTGGCAGGTTAGCACTTCCAGTTTTTGACTTTCTAGTCAGTGAAGTGTTGAACAAATGCCATGTGTCCTCTGGCTCAATGGCCGGGATTCGTTCTCGGTCCAATAGTCTGGATTGGATCGTGAATTCATGTTTTGGTATTTCAAGAAGCATGCTCCGTTCTCTCAACTCGAAATCTCCAAATTCCTGAAATTTGGTATGCTACTCTCGTCAGATCGACGACCCACATCGCTCCTCCTGATCGACGATCCTTATTTTATTGTGATTTCGTGTTTCGGTATTTCAAAGGTTAGCGAACCTCCCTTCTTTTGACTCCTGATTTCTAGATATCTGCTTACATTGGATCGATGGTCCCCGACCCTCCATGATCCAATGGTCTGGATCATATCGCGATTTCGCATTTCACGAGTTCATGCAACACTGTCTTTGACTTTCCTGATCCGCGAGTCAACAAAATTACAATCACTTGCCACATATCCTCTTGATCCAACAGATCAGATCATTTTTCTACTTTTGAGTGTTAACTAACTCCTGGGATTATCCTCCTTGCATCTCCACTAGATCCGACGGTTGACGGGTATTCTTGAAGTAGATCAATGGTCCTCAAGCCCACAGTCACTCAAATGACTGATGTGCGTTGTATCAGACGATCAACATGGTTAAAATATTTGATCAGACGGCTGCTGATCTTCTCATTCTAATCAGACGGCTGTTGAGGTTTCTTCACTCTGATCGGACGACTGTTGAGGCTCTTCATTCACTAACTCTCTTGAGATTTAATATAGTCAGTCACTATTTCTCCTGAGCTTTGATCTCTGCGTTTTCTAACCCTCCTGATATTTTATCATAGGATTGTTGATCCTATCATGATCAACAATAATCAGGAATTTCTTTTGCAACTTGATATACTGTGCAATGAGCTCCTCCTTTTGAGCTTTGGTCTTCATACCGCTCACTCATCCTGTTTGCTCCTCCTCCTGAGCTTGCACTTTTCCTTCTCTGCATAATGTATGACATCTTCTGCTAACTGATATACTGTTGACATCAATGACAATATTTCCAACAATCTCTCCCTTTGTCATTGAGGTCAACACACTAACTTCATATACAAAACTCCCCCTGTGTTGATGCTTTCCTTTTATGAAGTTTTCCTTTATATGAAGTTTCTCTCCCCCTTTGACATCAATGGCAAAGGGTTTCTTCTCCTATGATCTGTCTATATAAGTACTTCTCTGACCACTGGTAACTCTATATGTTACTAACTAGACTGAACTTGGGTAACTCTTCCTACAGACATGTCCTGCAAGTCATAGCTGAATGACTCCCCCTGTCAATATGCTCTCTCTGTGCTTTTGAACCCTCTCCCTCCTTGTTTCTGAAAATGTAGCTCTTCCTGACAAGGTTTAATCCCCTTTTGAATTACTAACTTCTTATCTCAGTTGATTTGGATTTTTTTTGTTTCATATGAGTAGTCTTCTTGATACAAATTTTTGTAGTGATCGAGTCTTTTCAAAACTTAATCCAATTACTTTCTTATTTTCTAACTAGAACTTCCCTTGGGTTTTTACTGACTGTTCTCCCCCTTTGTTTCTAAAAGGGTAGTTTTTTCTAATAAGGTTTCTTCTCTTGTTATTTTTGCAGGATGTCATTTCCTCATTTTGTACATAAGAATGTTTCTTCTGCATATGTTGCTGTCTTACTGGAACATTGCACAATTGTAGCTCATTTTATTCAAACAACTCTTGGATTTGTCGATTGATTCTCATCGATCTCTAACTAGGATACCAAATGTTTTTATATCATCCACCTTGATATCTGTACTCTCGACAATCTTATGTATCCTAAGATTGTAGAATCTGTATGCTTTCTTGGTAGTAGCATATCTAAGAAAAGTACCTTCATCAGATCTGGCATCAAATTTTTTGAGATTCTTCTCAAGCTTTTTGATATAACCCTTACTTCCAAAGACTTTGAAGTATTTTACAGAATGAGCTCTCCCAAAAATATTTCACAAGGAGTTTTACTACTATTAATCCCGAGCTGACCTCTGTTCAATATGAAAACTGATGTGCTTACAACTTCCCTCCAATATCAATACTAATTGATGGAATATCCATCAGATAATTAGCTTCATCTTCAGGGTCCTCATTGGGATAAGGACATTTGGATGCAGAATGACCAACTTTTCCACAGTTAAAACATTTGTAAAGAGGTTTGCCTTTGTACTTCCCTGATCCTTTTTGAAGTTTTCTAATGAAATTGGCTTCTTCCACATCAAATTCTTCATGATGGTTGGATTGAGGTTTTTTCTCTTGATTTATTTTTGTGTCGGATGCTTTGAAAGCTATTTCATCTTTTGATGATTTATCATGCCCTGTTCTCATTTCATATGCTGTAAAGATTCCATGGAGCTGATCAACTGTGAGTGTATTTAGATCGGATCTATATTTAATTGAAGAAATCTTTGCATCATATCTCATAGGTAATGACCTTAAGATTTTGTGCACAATGGGTTTATCTGTAACTTCTTTTTGTTGTTCTAGGATTGAAGATTCATCATCAACGTCATCAACGTGTGCACCAGAAGATTCTTTATCCTTGTTTTGAGAATATTCCTTATTAGAAGTTTTATCCCCCAAACTCCTATTATTAACTTCATCAATTTTAGGAGCAATATTTTCCTCATTTTTCTTATTTGGTACTTGGGATTTTATTTTCCATATCTTCTTATTTACTCTTGTTGTCATATTGTGTGAAGCATTTCTTATTAACTGTTTTCTTGAGTTCCAACAGTTATAGGCTTTGTGACCATATTCACCACAACTATAGCATCTCATAGTGTAACAATGTGCAACAATATGTCCAACATGATTGYAGTTCCAACATCTTATATTGTTGTTGAACCTACSAATTTGTTTTCTTCCATGATGCCTACAKTCCAAGGMTTTATGACCATATTYATTACAAGCAAAACAATAACCTTTAAAKACACTCTCATACCTTCTTTGATTCATCCATGAAGGYRTCTCCCTTCTRAAYTTGCTTTGAGGACTAKGAATAGMTTMTGGATGTCTTCCATGATCATATCTTYTGAATTTTGTAGTGTTKCTTTTATTTCTTGAATGTGTMGAAACTGAGTCATACCTGCTTTTAMTTTTTRCAAATGAAGAAGTTGTTTCAGACCTGTCTTCATCCTTTACAACTGAAGGAACTGTGTCAGACATGTTTTCACCTTTTACAAATGAAGGACCTGCATCAGATTTCTTAGGGATACTAATCTTTTCCTTATTGTATCCAAGGCTAGATTTGTCACTTGGTGATCTCTGACTATCCAGGGTCATAGAGCTGATCAAGAACTTGTTTTGGGTGTCTGACTTCTGAACCTTCTTTCTAAGATTGACAACTTCTGCTTCCAACTCATGACAAGATTCTTCCTTTTTGTCCAACTGGTTCCTTACTACCTCTTCTCTCCTTTTGGATTCTTCAAGTTGGATTTTAAGATTGACATAGTTTTCCCTTAGTTCCTTTAGATCTACAATGTTTTTGCTTGAGACATCATCTTCCTTCTTTTCTTCTTTTGCTTGACCGATTTCATTTTTTAGTCTGTTGTTTTTCTCTTCATTTTCTTCTGTTAGACCAACAACTTTTGTTTTCAATCTTTTGATCTCATCTTCTTTGTTTTCTAACTGAATCTTTTGCTCATATATGATTTCTTTATTGTATTTGAGCTTTTCTTTTATTTCCAGGATATGCTTCTGATTTCCAAGCTCATCATTTTCCTTCTCCTTTTCTTTTACTTGATTAATTTCTTTCTTCAGCTTCTCGATCTCCTCTTCTTTCTCTTCTAACTGATTGTCCTGTTCATATATTATCTTATCACAGTCCTTGAGCATTTCCTTTATTTTCAAGACATGTTTTTGATTCTTTTCAAGGAATTCTTGAGTGTAGTCATGAAGATAGCTATAGTCTGATTCATTATGGTGATAGAGGTATTCATGGAAACCCCAATCAACCTTTTCTTTGGCCTTTGATAGTTCTTCTTCTTCTTCTTCCATGGGATAAATGCTAATAGAACATTTTATTATTGTATCCGAGTCTTCTTCTTTACTTGCAGAGGAGGATTTAATATCACTGCTATTGCAGTCAAAATATTGTTGGGAGTCCTTACTTTTATTGATGGCCGAGTATTCATATTCATCCTTGATAGGAATGTCTTCCGTGTCTTTATTTTTTATTTGATACATATTTTCTAACTTCAGCCATAAGTCCTTAGTGGATGTGCATAGTCCTATTCTTATCTTGACTGTATCTGATAATCCATTGAGAAGAATCTTCAATGCCACTTCATTGTTCTTCCTTGCTCTTCTTTGGACTGTAATTTTTGATAGATTCTTTGATGTAGTTAAGTCCCACAACTTGCTTACTACTGAATTCCAAACCTCAGATCCTTTTGAATTCAAAAACCGTTTCATATTTTCTCTCCATGAGGAATAATCTGTTCCATCGAATAAGGAGCTTCATTTGCGGAGAGAGCCATGTGTCCACCCATTTCTTCAAGATCTGCCTTCCAATGTTTAAACTATGTTTGAAGGAACCTTGCTTTGTTACCAATTTAACAACACCTATCCCACTTGAAAGGGGGGGGGGGGGGTGAATTAGTGTGTGAATTATTTTAACAATTTCTTTTCACAAGTTACCGGTTAAAACATAATTGAACAGATTAAGAACAATCACATCATAACTATAATGAACATAAAGAACCAAATGTTTGTATAAGCTTTGTATAATTGATATGAACATAAATATGAATATATGTGATCGTTGATTTTCTTTTTAGCCCCAACTAAAGTTTTCAACACCAACTAAAATAAGGAGCACCCACCCCTCGAAGAGCATAAACTCTCTGCCAAGACCTAGCTTGGCACAAGACCCAGCTTGCTGCAAGTCCCAACTTGCTGATAGAACCTAGTCTATCTAACTAGAGTCTATTCAACTCCAGTAGTAGTGATCCATTATAGAATCAATGATCAGATATATACTTTAAGACACTCATCACCACATTTCATCTTCTCTATTATTCACATTTTCTTTCCTCTGATATCTTCTTGGAATTTGCTTCAACTTTTTATCTTTTATTTTGGATTGCAGAGACACTTTCTTCTCACCACTTTTTCTCGTTTATATAATCTTCAAACTGGTGTGAAATTTAAAACGTGTCCCTTTATTTGAATCATTGTACCTTTTCATTTAAAATGATAATCTAAACTTTAATCAATATCATTTTTCTTTTTATTCTTTATTCATATTTTCATGATTTATTCTCTCTTAATCATGACTTTGTATCGGTTCATTTTTGTCATAAATTGATCACAGTCATGGATCAATTTAATCCTTTATACTCGATGCCTAATCTCTGTTATATTTATAGAGACCAGATTCCGTGAAGGTATTTCCTTCAAACCATCACATATAACCGTGCGTTACATAACCATGGGCTTTACCAATTATAGCGATATGTTATAATTTTCTTTTAATATTCTTATAGCATATGACCAACAACGGTGACCGAATGCTAAGATTGAACGAGTGCTTGAGCGCTTTACCAAATCAACGGTTGTGATTCAATCTCCTGACGAGATGGAAGGATGAAGGGATTTTGGTACTTTTCCCTTCGAGTTATCGTGAATTCCAATATTACAAAACTCACGATCACGAAATCGCCGAAACAATCAGATGGTTCATATTACCCACTGATATGGACGGCTGTCGGGATTTTGATGCTTTGCCCATCGATTCTTCATGACTTACTACATTGAAAAATTCTGGATTATGATATCGCCAATACAATCGAACGATTCACGTTTATCTCGGGAAGATACATCAACGGTCCGCTTTAAAGCTTAATCTGATACCTTCTTTCCTTAATCGAACGACTGTGTCTTAATCAGACATTGATATGTGTGGCTGTCGGGATTTCATTGTTTTTGCCTTCGAATCTTCGTGACCTCCAATAGTCCCTTTCGGCGTTTGGGACTTCATGATGTTGGAGTTTTTTCTTACAATGAAAAACTCTTGAAGTGGTAACTCTCGATACTATGGATCATCTGACGCGTGTCCTTTTCGGAGTTTCAGCATTCGAGACTTCCAGACTATAGAGTATTTGCTTAGTGGTGAAATATACCAAAGTAGGACTCCCGAAGTAACGTAAATGCTTACGTCACTTGATGACGTGTCACTAGCCTATTGGCTACCACATGTCATATATATTCATGATTTTCACGTACTTGAAATGATGTATCAACTTGACACTTGTCAGTGTCTTCTTGTGCTATGTGTCCTTAGCTGACGTGGTCTGTTGAGTCGTTTTGCCTTGTTCAAATCCAACAGATATCCAACGCTTTCAAGATCCGACGACCCATGATTCTATCGCGATTTCGTGTTTCGCTATTTGAAAGGTTAACACTTCCAGCTTTTGACTTTCCAGTCAGCGAAGTGTTGAACCAATTCCATGTGTCCTCTATCTCAATGACCAAGATTTGTTCTCGATCCAATGGTTTGGATTGGATCGCGAATTCACGTTTTGGTATTTCAAGAAGCACGCTCCATTCTCTCAACTCGCAATCTCCGAATTCCCAAAATCCGATATGCCACTCTTGTCAGATCGACGATCCACGTCGCTCCTCCTGATCGACGGTCCTTATCTTATCGTGATTTCGTGTTTCGATATTTCAAAGGTTAGAGCACCTCCCTTCTTATGACTCCCGATTTCCCGATATCCACTTACGTTGGATCGATGACCCATGACCCTTCATGATCCAATGGTCCAAATCATATCGCGATTTCGCGTTTCACGAGTTCATGCAACACTGTCTTTGACTTTCCTGATCTGCGAGTCAACGAAATTACAATCACTTGCCACATGTCCTCTTGATCCAATGGATCAGATCATTTCATAGCTTTGGAGTGTTAACTAACTCCTGGGCTTATCCTCCTTGCATCTCCATTGGATCTGATGGCTGATGGATATTCTTGAAGCAGATCAACGGTCAGGATATTTCAATGGTCCTCAAGCCCACGATCACTCAAATGACTGATGTGCGTTGTATCAGATGATCAACATGGTCAAAATCTTTGATCAGACAGTTGATGAGCTTCTCATTTTGATCAGACGGCTACTGAGGTTTCTTCACTCTGATCGAATGACTGCTGAGGCTCTTCATTCACTAACTCTGCTGAGATTTAATATATTCAGTTGCTAGTTCTCCTGAGCTTTGATCTCTGCGTTTGCTAACCCTCTTGAGATTTTATCATAGGATTGTTGATCCTATCATGATCAACAATAATCACGAATTTCTTTTGCAACCTAATATACTGTGCAATGCACTCTTCCTTCTGAGCTTTGGTCTTCATACTGCTCACTCGTCCTGTTTGCTTCTCCTCCTGAGATTGTGCTTTTCCTTCTCTGCATAATGTATGACATCTTCTGCTAATTGATATACTGTTGACATCAATGACAATATTTCCAACAACTTTTCTGTTTCCACTTTTCCGGAGGTGCAGAACACACACACCCTTTCTTCCCAAGCTTCATTTGGTCTTTTCCAGCGCCCAGTTTCACAACGGAGTTGATGGGAATTGGTTCTTAATTGGGCAATAAGCATTTTGGCTCTCCAAGATATATTGGCCCCGATGTACGCTTTTTGATGATGATTGTATGTGGGGTTAAACTCTTCAATATAATACTCTTTCTTTCTCCCGAGCCCTTTATCCCAAGTTTGCTTGTGGAACCTATCAATAACAAAAGCCTTTATCTCTTTATTGTTCGTAGGGCACTTGTTCAAGTGAATATCCCATTTACTAAGACATTTAATATTTTGTCTCATCCATGCTTCTTCCTTTTGCACAATATGTCATTGAAGATGACCTTAGGCCACCGAATGTCTTCCATTTGCTCAATTTTTTTTAGATATCTTATGAGACGCACCATAGCAATTGCTTCAATAGGAGCAACCCCCATTTCACTCAGCATGATATCATAAGGGACTAAACTTTT
>JZKD02S2061090.1:377544-394189 GCA_000966675.3 Picea glauca | reverse complement strand
AAGCGCTCAAGGGAAATTAAGTGTTCTTGCAACCCAAGAGCGGATTTAGCAATCAGAATAAGGTCATCTGCATACAAAAGAAGCCTTATCACAAAATCACCCAAAAGAGCACCATTAACCTCCTGTGAGTTTAACCACTCTTCAAGTTTGCCAATATATAAGCCAAAGAGGGTAGGGGACAAAGGGCACCCTTGCTTGACCCCAATATCACTCCTAAAACTTTCAGAGATACCAACTGACGTTTTGATTTTGACTTTAATGACCTCATAAAGCCTATGGAAGGCTGCTCTAATATGTATAGGAATCCCAAGTTCTTCCATTCTATGCCAAAGCTTATCTCTAGGGACCGTGTCAAAAGTTTTTTTGAAATTGACAAAGCAACAAAAGGCTTCCTCTTTTTTCTCCCACACTTTTTCAATGATGTGCCTTAGAGTTATACCGTGATCAATTGTTGAGTGTTTAGGTCTGAAACCTGCTTGCCCTTTAGCACGCTTATCCCCTTCTTCCGCCCACTCGCTGATTCTGTTTTCTAGCATACTTTCAAATAACTTTGCAAACAAGGGGTTTATCATTATGGTCCTATAGTTGGAGGGATTGTTGACATCCCCACTCTTGAAAAGTGGTATTGTTATGCTCGTTGTCCAATCTGTAGGAAATCCTTGTTGAATGATGTTGTTGAAAATTTTCATAATGTGAGGTGCAAGAGTTTTTGAACCCCACTTTAGATATTTTGCCTGAAGTTCAACTAAATCTTTTGCTTTTCCAACACCCAACTAAAGGACTTGTGGAAAACGTCCACCAGGGAACAACATAAGGCGACCCAAAAAGAGAAACAATAAAGCACGTCGTTCCTTCCCCAAGCCCGTGCACTTAATTAATCATTTAAAGTGAGCGATGGATTGAGAAAATCAACACTTTTAGTCTCTATTTTACTCAGATTTCAGCTGGTGCGCCATGAACATTTTACACTTAGCAAATTGACTAACTGAGGGAACGTGAAATTTAGGGTTTTGTTTTTGATCGTGTGAAGGGTACACCACAATGTCCATCGACCTTCGCTCCTTCTACAAGCAAGCCCGACGCACTGACCGGAAAGGTTAAGAAAAGGACACTCGACTCATCCAAACACATTTTCATGGCCAAATCGGGATGCACGGTTTCAATGATTATAAAAAAATAACGAAAGGTTCTATTGAACGCCGTCCCACTTAGGGTCGGCCTTAAAGACACGATTTTAGGGTTTATTTTTTGGCAGATTTATTGGGCAGCATCAATACTATAGTTGAAAGTGCAAAATTTCAAAGATGCAATGAATATTGATGTTTCAGTGTCTCCGTTAAAATCCAAAATGTTATCTATGTTGCTCCAGCTGTATGAATCAGAAGGTTTTTCATATTTGGATGAAGTCCAGGAGTGTACATTTAGCAATATGAGTAGTTGTTGGGGTCCTTGACTTGCTAAAGTTTACACTGCACAATGAATCAAAACCACCTGAGAGATATTCAGACCATATCCCAAGGGATACATCCTCATGAATTCAATGCAGCTCGTGGATAATCTATCAAATAACACCAATTTCCACTCTTTGATCATTAAAGGTTTTCTTGGAATGTTCTCAGACTCGAGATCTAGTTCAAGTATTGGAACCACCCCAGAAGAATTCGTGTCCAAGTGGTGTGCGATAGACTTGTTAATATCAGAAGATGCCACTCTTGTCTAGGATACTTTCCATGCTGCTGGTACAGTTATGGCATCATTAAGAGGTTCAGAGCCTTGTGCTCTCTCAGCCTTAGCAGATTTAGATAGCTCATCAGATGAGGTAAATGATGCTTATGCACTGAAAAAGGAATTGCATGCCTCCTGCCACTCATGCTAAAAAAAGGACAACATCATTAGTGAACGCACTTGCAAATATACATTGCGCGTTGTTGGATCATGTAATGTTCTGGAATCCCAAGTTACAAGAGGAATATGTGAAAGTTCTCAGTGATTTCCTTAAAAATTTATATAATAAAGTCTGTCCAAAACCACTAGCTGCTGAGGAACTTCATTCCTGAGAAGGAGTTCTATTTAACCCATATTTGGTGGGAAAGAGAAAAAATGTTACAGAAGTTGTGCATGATGACAATGTTCCCAAGGTTGATTTTATGTCCACATGTCCACATAGGATGAGACTCACGATGATAAGATATCAAATGATATAAACTATGATAATAAAATTTTCGCAGATGGAAAGAAAGAGGATGTGGTAGGAGTTGTGGTGCAAGAAAGTGAGACAACATGAGTACTTGCTGGGAATGTCACCAAATCTACCACCAACAACAAGAATATATTCGTTGACATCCCACCTCCTGTTAGAATATGATGGATGTGCTCGTTTTACCATAGACAATATCACTATTGTCACCCAACCATAGGCTGAAGCCACCCTTCGAGCACCTTAACCTTGACAAAGAATCACTCTGGAAGCAAACCCTAGGCTAGATAGCTAAACAAAGGGTGACACACCTTTCTCCAAGGATAGTGCACCAAACAAGAGCTGATTAGATAGTCCAAACCATAACCAAGAGATAGTCCAAGCCAAAACACAATCTTCTAGCTGCAACAACTACAATGACAACTCTCCTCCAAACTTGCGCACAAAATTGGCTAACAACAGTGCACACAAGTGAGCTCTGCAGTTCTGAAAATGCCTGCCAGAATGAAGATTGACCTCCTGTATTTATACTAATTCTGGCTAACTGCCTGGGCTGACTTCTCATTTTGGGTACCTATTTACTTAGTATATAATATTTCTTCTGGCCGACTTCTTCCCTTGGAGGCTAATAACCTAATACAAATTATCCCCTTGAGCCGACTTGTCTTCTAGGGTTATTAGCCCACTCATTAGGGTTTCTTCTTGCTTCCCGAAATATTCTATTTTCGTCAAGTTTACATGTGGAGATAAATACCTCCCACAACTACCATAATATCAACACTCCCTCCTAGCTAGGGAGGTATTGAAGACAATGGTCTTGAGCACAAACATACCATTGAATCAATAACATCATCATAGTCGTACAGACTATCTTAAGATCAGATCATGAGCACCATCATCATTATCAATGTCATCAACTGCATCATCTCTCGAAACCATACTCCATCTGAGTAATCAAACATGATGCTGGATAAGTCACTCACTCCGTAGAGTGACACAAGAACCATTCTTCTAATCTAGACATATGTTCTAGAAGAATAGATGTCCTGGACTATTTTCTGTTTGAGAAATTTCTGTCCATTGATCATCCATCTAGCTGATAATCATTTCCAACACTGTTGATAGTCTTCAAGGCAATTGGAACAATATCATTTAATAGAACACAACTGTATCTATCCATAGTAGTACACAACAACAATCCAGTGTTACACTACCACACCAAGTATCACACAGATACTTGATCAATGACATATAATCACAATCAGTGGAACACATCCACCACAGTAGCATACATCTATTGTCCAGAGACATACAGTCTCCATAACAATCATTTGATATCAACCTACACAAAAAACATTGTTATCATATAAACTGAATCATCTGGGCCATTCTTCCACTCACATCTGTGAGATCTGGAAGAACATCTGCCCTCAGAAAGTCAAACATCAATGATGAGCTATCTGGACTATTCTTCTCAAGCAAGAAAGAATAATTGTCCTGATTTCTGAGCCTGGACCATTCCTCCGGCACTAAACGAAGTGCAACCTGGAGAGAATGAGTCTGCCCCAGGGAATGCTTGTCCTTGATTGTTGAACCTGGACCATTCATCTATCTGGGCCATTCCTCCGGCACTAAACAAAGTGCAACCTGGAGAAAATGAATCTGCCCTAGGGAATGACTGTTCGGACCATTTCCTAAGGAAATGACTGTCCTGCACCAACCTCCAAAACGGACCATTCTTTGAAACTGCTCACAACTGTGAACTTCGAAAGAATGACTGTCTGGCGAGATAGACCTGTCTTCTTGATTGGCCATCAAGAAGAGAGACTGTCCTAGACCATTCCCCATGTTAACCACAATGGGAAATCGTTGTCTACGGTACATCAACAATCCATCGAACCATTTTCATTACAAAAATGACCGTTCGATCTGGACCATTTTCCGAACTGAAAAATGCCTATCCATCAGAAATCTCAACCCACTTTCCGAACTGGAAAGGAACTGCTCATCCTGGACCATTTTTCGAACTGAAAACTGACTGTCCATAAATCAATAACACATCAGTTCTCCCTCCCAACCTGGGATTCATCTCTTCCTTTTTCAATAAGGAAGTCGTCTCCACGAGCTCCAATTTGAGTACACAAACTCTTTCATCTTGGACAGAGGCTTTACTAAAATATCTTCTTATCTGCTCATCTGTGGAGATATATATTGGAGAACCACTTCTCTTTTCTGGACTTCATCACGGTGAATGTAATGCTTGATCTCAATGTACTTCGGTCTTTCTGGAACACTGGTTTTCTCTAAAGGCTTCATATAACCTTGATCATTAGAGTATATCATAGTTGAATTCAACTCTTTTGTTTTCTACTAGCTCATAACATTGTGGCAAGGTTTAAACTGGAACATATCCATGTGGCACTTCTTTTGTCATCATGAGATCTTTGTCATGGATTGGCAATCCATCATCCTGATCTTCTGAGTAATCATTCTGAAAGTCTTTACCACGCTTCTGCTGTTCATTGGAGGTTCTCCACCAAGTTTTCTTCTTCCATCTGCATACAAGGGTCTCTTTCTGGTATACCTCAAAGCATTGAGGTTGCTCTACATATGCTCTTTGTTCAATTATTAAGGAGAATAGTCTTTGCATTCATTTGATGTCAATTCCAACCTATGGATATTGCAGATGATATAATGGCTCATGTAGAGATATATCTGGTTTACTGGAACAAGTAATCATCATAGTCTTCTCCCTCCATCTGGGAGAACCTCTAGTTCTAGATCTCGCAATGCTTACATTCATAAGTCTTTCATACACTGTTCTTCATCACAACTTTTAGTACCTCTGCTTGATTGATTTTAGTGAGTTCATATCAGGCTGGTAATCTTGTGATTCTCGATACAATGACTGGTTGTTTTGGCTTCTCTTTCTTTCTTGGAATCTTCATGTTCTTCCTCATGTTTCTCTTTAGATATTGGGTCCATGGAGTTTTCTATAGATTCCATGCTCTGAAGATTCCAACTTCTTCCTTTTATCATAGGATCATGGATGTGGATGGATAACCAGAGATACTTTAAGGCTTCTTTTTGAAGAAGACTTCTTCTAAAGTCAAACTGAACATGTACTGCTTTTCATGGCTGCTACCATGGATATACTTTATCATCTTCAATGGATCATAGGGTTAGCTCCCTCCTAATCCTTGCTTCATGTATGAATGAATGCTCTTCTTTTGGTAATATATAATCGGCTCCCTCCATCTAGGAGAGTCCATGCTTCCGTCTGCATCCTTATTGCCTTTTGCAAAGTTTTACAAATCTTTTTCCAATTTCCTCTTGATTGCTGACTTCTTTTTGTCTTTACTTCTTCTAGGTTTCTTTCTAATTTCGGCTTGTCTTGCAGCTTGTCTTATAGTCATAGTGATAGCAGTCCTTATCTTGTTGTTCTTCCATAAGTATAGTTTCTGTTTGAACATATTATCTTCTAAGAAATATATATGCAAGATATGTACCGAAAACATGGTATGTACAAGAACTATGAAGAGTATTGTTACCTTGTCTTAGAAGAAGAAGTTTGTTTTGTCCTGCTTGGATTTCTTTGAGGGTTCCCTTTCTTCGACCACTGATGCTTCATGTGTTTCCTTCCTTTTGGTTAACTCGGGACAATGATTCTTGTAATGAACATACTTTTGACAACTGAAGCATTGTATCCTTGACATATATTTCTCTTGATTTGTTTTCTTCCTGGAGCCAAACTTCCTTTTGTTCCTGAAATTCTTTGAACCTTGCTGTGAAGACTTGATCATCGTACTTCTTTTGGGGTTTCTCTTTTGCACTTATCCTTGACTCTTCTTAAGCACAACAAGTCCAAGGTTCTTCAAATGTAGGATACTCCTTCCTTGTGTTCATGCTTGCAGCAAATGCATCCCACGTCTTGGGAAGACCATTGAGTACTATATTTACAAATTCCTTCTCTGAAATGATCTCTTCAATAGCTTGTAGTTGATCTCTTAATTGAGAGATTCTCACAAAGTAAGATGTTATGCTGTCATCATCATTCATCTTCATGTCACGTAACTCATTCTTTAGACTCATTACTTGTCCAATGTTTCTGACTGAGAAGAGGTTTGTTAGGGCATCGTACATATTATTCGATGAGTCAAGATGGGAGATGTAGGGTATCAAGTGGTCTTTTATAGAGTCCACTATGATACTCATGGAATTGATGTCACCGTCTTTGAACTTCTCCATAACTGCAATGTTCTGTGGTTCCTTCTCTTTTCCTTCCTCAAACTCTGGTTCCACGATCTTTCCTTTCACGATACCTAACACTTTATTCTTGGCAAGGATGAGGTCAATCCTTGTCTTCCATGCTATGAAGTTAGAAGCTCCATCTAAATTGTTTTCTAACTTCATAGAGTAAGTCATGGCTACTTTGACTTGCTCAACCCTAGATTTGACCAAAAACTCAAACTTGACGTCTTGGCTTGATGAGAGTACCAGGAGATGCGCTAGGCTAGGGCACATCGGTCTATCTAGAAATTAGGTCAATCTCTTCACTTAAGGTGCCTCAACGAGAGGGTTAGGGTTTATGCAACTCCACCTGCTAGTAACCCTAGTGATTGTGCTTTGGTGACTACTCCTACCAGAAACCCTAGCGACAGTTTTTCAACGAGCTTGATATTCTTATGGCTATGCTCCCTTCCAGTGGTTAGACTGAATGAAGGAGGTGTGGGCCCATAAACTGTTAGAATATGATGTATGTGCTCATTTCACCATAGACAATATCACTATTGTCACCCAACCATAGGCTGAAGCCACCCTCCGAGCACCTTAACCTTGACAGAGAATCACTCTGGAAGCAAACCCTAGGCTAGATAGCCAAACAAAGGGTGGCGCACCTTTCTCCAAGGATAGCGCACCAAACAAGAGCTGATCAGATAGTCCAAACCATAACCAAGAGATAGTCAAAGCCAAAACATAATCTGCTAGTTGCAGCAGCTGCAACGACAACTCTCCTCCAAACTTACGCACAAAACTAGCTAACTGCAGTGGTGAGGTCTGCAGTTCTGAGAATGCCTGCCAGAATGAAGATTGGCCTCCTGTATTTATACTAATTCTGGCTAACTGCCTGGGCCAACTTCTCATTCTAGGTACTTATTTACTTAGTATATAATATTTCTTCTGGCTGACTTCTTCTCTTGGAGGCTAATAACCTAATACAAATTATCCCCTTGAGCCAACTTGTCTTCTAGGGTTATTAGCCAACTCATTAGGGTTTCTTCTTGCTTCCCAAAATATTCTATTCTTGTCAAGTTTACGTGGAGGTAAATACCTCCTGCAGTTACCATACTACCAACACCTTCAACCCCAACCATAAGCCGATTGGATTCCATCACTCAAAACTTAAACCATTGCAGTACAAGCTCAGTAGGTGATGAACCCAAGGCATAAACATTGCTAAGAAGTTTGTACAAACTGCTTTGAAACAAGGGCATAAACCCTATCCAGATTACCTTCTATATCCCACCCATAACTTTTGACTTGGGCATCCATTTCATGTGTTCTTGATATCGTTGGAAAGGTCACCATATGTTCTCTATATGAAGAAAAACAACATGGTATCAGAGCAGACTCGGCTTGACTCCAGAGGGCCCAAGAAAATGAGAGTAGAGTAAAATGTTGGGAGTGTTAAATTTATGGGGTTGTTACAATCTATATGTACAACAAATTTAATTTTTTTTACTCCTACCTAAATTATAGAAATAATTCCATAAATTATGGTGGGCAATAATTTCTAGTAAAATTGTCTAATTACCTAAATATGAGGAATGTAATGCATATTTACTTCAAATAATTGAATGAATTATGGAGGAACAATTTAACAAAGTCAAATACTATGTGGATGGATTATAACCAAATTAATTTTTGGGTAGACACACATATTTTTTCTTTCTCACACATGGGAAGTGATGTAAGGAATAGACCAAAGTTTCTAAGAAGTTGAAATTTTCTGAGTTACTTAGTGATGTTCTAGAGTTTACTAAAGTAATATCGTATATCATTGGAAGTAATTACCACTTGCGGGAAATTGTGCTTGTCTAATTTAACACTAGAAAATCAACATGGTTAGCCATATGACATCGAGTATATGATGGATGTGTGTTGGTAGCCATATGACATCGAGTATATGATGGATGTGTGTTGGTCATAGTAGAAGACATATCATTTGGAGGGTCATTGTATATAGTTGTGCACAAGATAAATTGATCTCCTCTAGGAGATGATTTTTGTTGTTCTTGTTTCTTGTTCCAAGAAAGTCACCGGTAATAGCTCTAAGAATGAGCTATAATGACGATTGCAGGAGTTAGACATGGAGGGAAAGACCTTCCAACATGATATCAAGGAGAGATATTTCCAGACATGATGCTCAAAGACAAAAAGTCTTTAGGAGCAATGTACCTCCTAGGACGAGACCATGCCAAATAACAAAGACAGTTCTAGTGATCATGGATACAACCAATAAAGACCGATTGTAGCACAACTATGGTGATAGATCCAAGTAGAGGAGATTGTACTACATCCGGAGGGAGCAGATATTGAGTTACCGCCAGAGAATGAGGAAGAGCTACCTTTGGTGTTAGAGGGAGAGAATATAGAGGAGGAGTCACCTCCAACTCTAGAGGGAGTGTTGATGTTTGAGGAAACATCATGAGACATTCTCCATGTAGGGTCCTTTGTGGACTAGTAGGGGGAATGTAGACTTCATTCTAACGTGCTTCAAATGGTGAGATGAAGGAACCAAGACATTTGTTTCACAAGGAAACCTTGATATGTCTTGTGAGACATTGGTTCCATGAGGGAACCTTGATTCGTCTTAGGTATTGGTTTCATGAGGAAACCTATATATGTCAAATATGGTCCAAGATGACATTACCTTTCAGAGGGAGACATTTGAGCTTATTGATCAAATTGGTCCCGTTGATCCTGTAGCTCCAGTTAATGTTCCCAGAGATATTGCAATAGGTCGGAAGATACCTGCATGGGCTCGTCAGACTCTGCAAGAGGCAGAAGGACTTGAAACTCCTTGTGGTACCTTCTGAGTGAGAAAGAAACCTCAAAGATATTTGTATTATTCCACAGCTATGAGACACATCATTCATTTTCAGCCTTCCTGTTATGAGGAGGAAACTAGTAATCCGGTATGGAGAGATGTCATGATGGAGGAGTACCAGTCCATCATGAAGAATGATGTGTGGGATATTGTTCCGAGACTCGAGGGGAAGTCTGTTGTGACTTCAAAATGGATCTATAAGATCAAACACACAATTGACGGGATCATCGTGAGGTACACAATGAGATTTGTTGCTAGATGATTCTCTCAGGTGGAGGGAATAGATTACGAGGAGACATTTGCTCATGTTGCTTGATACACTTCTATCTGGATGATTATTTCCCTTGCAACATCCATGGGTTGGAGAGTACATCAGATGGATGTGAAGACAACCTTTCTCAATGGAGAGATTGAGGAAGAAGTATACATCGAGCAACTAGATGGTTTTGTGATATATGAGGAGTCTCATGTGTGCAGGTTGAAGAAGGCCCTATATGGAGTCAAGAAAGCACCTCGAGCTTCGTATGAAAGGATTCATGGAGACCTGATGAGTTTGGGATTCAACAAAAGAGTTGTCGATCCCAACCCGTACTACAAGACTGTTAATGGTGGGTCCTTGATTTTGGTCCTCTACTTTGATGATTTATACCTCCACAACACAAATAGCCTTATTGTTGAATGCAAGTATGCGTTGGCCTCTGAGTTTGAGATGAAGGACCTTGGTATGATGTAGTACTTCTTGGGACTAGAGGTGTGGCATAGAACTGATGAGAGCTTCCCGAGTCATGGGAAGTACACAATTGAGATATTGAAGAAGTTTGGGATGTTGAACTGAGTCACTTATCTAAGAAGGGATAAGTGGGTTTTGGATTATAGCCCAACATTCCTTGTGGAGAGCACATGAGGACATATTAAAGGAGTTTACCTTGACATCACACACTATGGGGAGTTGACCCTAGTGTTTCTAGAGGGAGTATCCTCTATAATTCCACATGGGAGTGCCATGTGTGACAAACCTTTTGCTACTACAATGGTTGTGTATCACTAGCGGATAATGTGTGTCTCTGGACATTAGCAGTGTACTACTACTCTGGTTGTGTACCACTAGTAGTGTCTGTGTGTCATTAGACAATAGCTGTGTGCTACTACCAGTGGTTAGCTAGAGAGCCGTGGGGGGGTCTAGAGGGCCCATAATGATAATAATGGAGGGCATTCAATGTAAGGTGGACTAGGTCCATTGTATTATTAGATAAGGCCCACTATGGTAGTTAGATATAATAAATGAGTAGTTAGATATAATAAATGTAAGAGGACTTCTTAGAAGGTTCTACTTCTAGAAGATTCCTCCTCTAGTATGTTCTTAGGTGATGGTAGCACTATATAAAGGTGTTCAAGCAATGTAATGGGATATGAGGAGAATTGTTGTCTTCGGAGCAATAACTCAGTAGGAGTATGCCCCCTCAAAGAGGCAAGTGAACAAGAGAGGATCCCTTCCATAATAGGATCCATTGTATGGTGTTACCCTACCCTAAGGGTTTGATAGTAATAAAATAGATTTTGCATATTGTTCTTCTATATCTATTGTGGTGCTTTTGTATTCAGTTATTTGGTTCTTAATGTTGTGTATTGGATAGTAGTTGTGTACTACTATGGAAATATACCTCCCTAGATAAGAGGGAGTGTTGATGTTTTAGCATCGGGCGAACCTTCTCCTAGATTGGGCTACAGAACAAGGGAGATAGGATACATTTATCATAAAGGTGAACTTGTGGTAAATGGGCCCATACATAGTCCTTCCTTGATCGTGAAAATGAATAGTATGGACTCGAGGTGCTTGAAGTGATTTCCACGTGTCAATTAACATCAAGCTGACATTCACTCACAAATGTGTGCCAGTGGTGAAATATCTTGGTGTGCTCTTTGTCCTAGTCATGGTGATTTAACAAGGAATGATAAATATTCAAGATTATATATTCTATTACATGTAGACCCAAAGTGAGCCTGATCTCAGAGAGAGTCAATTGGCTCAGAGGGAGAGTTGCAGAAGGAGTTTCTCCTCGATTCAGGTTGGAGAGAGATGTCTCCCAAGACTGATAAACAAGTGTCATGAGTCTAGGGTGAAGTTTGTATAATTTAGAGACAAGCTTGGCATGATGCAGAATGTCTCCCTCGTTGAGAGGGAGTGTTGATGTTTGGACAACATCAGGAAGACATTCTCTTAGATTAATAATTAATAATAAATTATTGATTATTAAATACTATATATAATAATTAAATGATAATAATAAATAGTTATTGATTATCCAAGGGACACATCCTTTCATGTATGGTCACCATATGTTCTCTATATATGAAACACTCATCATTGTAATAATATATTGATCATATCTCATATGAAGGAGGTATATAACTTCACAACTATGTAATCTGAGAAATTCCTCGCTAGCTTTTTGCATTTTTTAGGATTCGTACTTGGCACCTCGTCGACAACCTTGGGAGAGCATAATGCCTCAACTGTGAGCATGGAGGCCATGAATATGGTTCAAGGAAGTTTACAATAAATATGAATTACTTGGTGTTTCTGTTATGGGTTCAAATGATTGAATATAATTGACTGTTTTGAGATTAATCTGAGATCACTTGTTTGCTGCAGGTTAAATGTCGTAGGTTAACCAATGCTAAGAAAATGTTGTACTCAATGCCCTCGCAACACAAGCTACAACCAAAGACATCGAAGAAGTGATGACAACAATTGTAGCAGTAACATAGGAGCAATGAAGGTAATCAGACTCAAAGTTCAAATGGATAACGATCGATTCCCCAATGTCTGGATTAGTTGTTACGAGAGATGAGGTGCACTACAACCAAAATATACTATGGCCCACTAGCACCAATAAAAAAAATTGAATTGTAACTGCTAACTATCCCCCTCATCATTACAAAGGTGATAAAGAAAAAAGTTGGGAAATGAAAAGTCACCGGGTTAGGCAGAAGGCCAAGGTCACATCGACCTCCAATAAATACCAGAATTGTATCCAAGAGAGGGGCTTTTGGCTCTTCAAACATTGTACACTTTTGAACTACTTTGGGAATAAATGTCAACTAAAATTGGAGAGTTGTCCTTAGAGTTTTCATGTACCATTGCTGAAACTGTTAATACGGAGAATCCCTCAGGGCCAACTTTTGATAGAAAGAAGAACTTGCATGTGTGGCTGTTTTGATGTGAATTATTTCAAGCAAAATGTATGTTTTTTACATGGGATGTAAAGACTTGTTTTCTTATGGACTATTCTGAAACAAGTTATGTTACTCTTTCTTATGTTATATTGCCTTGAGCACATTTGTTGTTTATGTATGCACATATATGGTTTAGAATTTTCTGGTTATGTTTATGTATGCATGTGTTTATAACTCTGCACCTTCATGACAATTGTTTGATTGGGTTTTTTAGCAGGGTTTAGTTTCATTATAGCTCATGTGGTTATGATAGTTTTATCCTGGCTAGGATAGGATAGGTTTAGAGTATATTATAATTGCATTTAGATAGTCTTCATCTACATATTCTGTTTGCATAACCATCCATCACTCACCTTCATCAGTGGATCGAGTCGCAATGGGTAAAACCAAACCAACAATGGCTGCCGGGCCAAAATCCGGATGGGTTCCCTATTCCAAACAGTGAGAGGTCTAATTGAGACTTCTTACCAGGGGTAACCCCTTACTATTGTCGGGCGAATTTAGACACATCAACACATGTATATAACATAATGTTCTCCATACTTTGACTTAGGTTATTATAATATAATTCATAGGCATTACACCAACTAACATTCATCAATAAGTCTATGCATGCCATAACCAAGTTTCCAAATAGTGTTTGAGAGATCAAAATACAATATACTGTAGGTATCAATTCATTCTCATATTATCATTATGACTCAAATGACTGTCATAAACTTGCTTCCTTGAATTTGTAATTAGCCTGATCGAATCAAAAGAACCCAAAAATAAATGCTAGTAAATAAATATGGCAATCACTATGTACCATGAATAGTTAATAAAATTCTATTGGAGTAACAAATTGTCATCAATAAATTCTCAAAAACAAATATGACGAAGGGAAATAGTTGAATTGGTCCTAACATCAAGTAAGGCATGTATTGTAGCTTGAGAAGACTTAAGTTCAATCTTGATAAGTAGAATCATAGACTTTGGGTTTGAAACACAACTACATTTGAATCCAAAATCCGATGACATCCTTTGACGCCACCCAAAACATTTGCATTGTCTTTGGATTTTACCTTTAGAAATTGTAACTTTGTTGTGCTTTTTTTCGAATTGGCCCGGATGTTGTCGGATATCCGATGACCACGGAGAAGGCGTCAGGTATTCGAATTCCACAAAATATCATTAGACCGTTTCCCTTTCACATGGAATTAGTCAATCGCTCCTCACATTTATTACAGTAACGTTCAATAGTGAACATCCGTCAGAAATCCGATGCCTATTTATTTATAAAAACCTTGAATGCTAGAAACATTCCGACATTTTTGCTATACTAGCGACGACTTGCGAGGGTTACAAGGATTATTTTTCCTGCAACAAACCATAATTATTTTACTTGTTACTATCATTACAAATATTTGAAGTATGGAGCTTAATTTTTTAAGATCAATAATCGTCACTCAATATTGGTAAAAGAAAATGTCACATAACAATACTCTTGATCCACAAGAACAAAATCGGCAATTACTTGCTAGATTGTGGGATGGAATGAAAATAAAGGGTGATGGGAAATGTTATTGTCCTTGTAGTCAATGCAGGGGATTTAATAAGAGAAGATTAAAGATCTCAATAACTAAAAGACATTGTAGGGAGCATGGACACGTTGGGGGGGGGGGGGTGCTGGGGCATGAATATCGTTCATTGGTAAGTTGTTCCTTAGTAAATGTATGTAGCATTTTTATATTTGTTATATATACACTAATTTCTTTTGATGGTTTGTAATTATAAAGGAAAGGCCTCCTAGGGCATATCCGCACATGGAGAATGTGGTTGCAGAACAAGCGCCAAAGGAACATGGAGCTGCGAATACTGAAGATCAAGTTAATGATCATATAGAAGACGATGATCATGCTAATAACATATTTTAGGATGATGGTAAAAATACATTGATCCATGATACATTTAATGTTAGAATGGATGATGATGATGATAATGAAAATTACGACTTTGATGATGTTCATGATTTACCTCTACTTGAGATGGCATACAAACCCCTTTATGAAGGCTCCAACACAACTCTTCTCTTTGCTGTATTGTTGATAATGAACTTGAAGGTTATGAATGGTTTTTCAAACACATCGATCACACAGATGTTAAGGTATTTAATATATTTCATCGATCATATATATATGATCATGATAAAGGTTGTCTTTGTTCCTCGAAATTTTTTATTGTTAGTTCAACAGTAAAATTAATATGGATGAAATACTTGTCGTTAATATTCTTGATATTATATCAACCATTTTTTTTTAATTTGTTGTACCAAGTTGATAGCTGAATATTTGTTACCACCATCAAATATTTTACCTCTCACATACTGAGATTTATTTGCCATCATGAAAGATATTGGAATGGAGTACCAAACAATTGATGCATGTCCCAATGATCATATTATATATTATAAACAATATGAATTTGAAACAGAATGCCCCGAATGTCATAGTAGTAGATATCAAACAGATCAAGTAACAAAAAAGGTTCCTCGCAAGGTTCTTCATTATATTCCCATTATTCCACACTTGCAACAACTGTTTAGGTGCAAAAACTTAGCGGAATTAATTGATTACCATGCACAAAATAGAAGTGAAGATGACATTCTTCGAATGCATGCAGATGGTTATTCATTTAGAGACATGGAGGAAAAATGGACACATTTTAAAGAAGAACCTTGTAATGTTAGGATTTCTTTGGCATCGAATGGTGTCAATCCATTTGCAAAGATGAGATCTATTTACTCGGTGTGGCCTGTTTTTGTTATCAACAATAGCATTATTCCATGGATGTCAATAAAGAGGGAGAAAGTAATGTTGATAATGATTGTTCCAGGCATTTGTTTACAACAATGTTTTTTTAATGTAATAACATCTCATTTGTCGTATTTCTTTCATAATGTCATATATTTATTTTCATTTACTCATATATATTATTTATGTATGTAAAATGGTTGAAATAATTATGTACGATATATGTTCAAATCATTTAGGTAAGAACCAAGTTAAAGATATGAATGTATATATCGAGCCTCTTATTGACGAGCTACTAAAGCTATGGAATGACATCACCATGTATGATGTCCCTAGACCAATAGGGCAAAGGCAATTTCAATTCCATGCAATGCTTGCATGGAAAATTCATGATGCTCCAGGGCTAACAAATTTTTGTGGTATGTAATTATAACGTGCACTTTAATAGTATTTAATTTTAACATAGTTACCAACTTAATGAGAACTGTGACCTCAAAACGAGAATTCTAGCCCTTAAAACCCATATTTTTGCATAAAAAACATGAAAATCAACCCCCAAATCAAAAAGTGGTGCTATCGGTAGCACCATTTTTTGCAATTAGGTCAAAATTACAACTTTTTTCAAGCACGGGCTTAAATGATCAAATGGCTTCTCAAACAAACTTTAAAATCAATCCCTAAATAAAAAAAGTGGTGCTATTGGTAGCACCCATTTTTGTAATCGGGTTAAAATGACAACTTTTTTCAAGCATGGGCTTAAAGGATAAAATGGTTACTAAAAAAAACTCTAAAATCAACCCCCAAATCAAAATGTGGTGCTACCAATAGCACCAATTTTTTTGACCGCATCAAAATTACAACTTTTTTCAAGGATGGCCTTAAAACATAAAATAGTTGCTTAGAAAAACCTTAAAATCAACATCTAAATAAAAACATGACGCTACCTAAAACAAAATGTTTTTTCTAAACGTTAAAATTACAACTAATTATGACCTAATTCAAACTGTGACCTTGCCAACAAATCCCTACACAAATAAAAAACCCAAAATTGGATCCTAAATGGTCACTTGAAAATTTATTTACTAACCTTTTTTTTTTCTTCTTAAATTTACATTAAAAAATAAATAAAGAGGAAAGAGAAAATCTTCACAAATATAAATTTTTTAATGAAGACAAAAACACATTTAAAAAAATATATTCAAAATCCAAATTTAAAAAAACAACAACAAAACTTAACAAAATGGTGAAAACCAAAGAAAAACTAAAAATAAATGAAACAAATTTAAAATTTGGTCGGAAAACAATAAT
>JZKD02S2061090.1:341637-363483 GCA_000966675.3 Picea glauca | reverse complement strand
AGGGACCCTAAGAAAAATAAAAAAACAAGACCTAGCCAAGAGGATGGGAGGTCTCATCACGAGCCAACCCATTATGTTCATAGGTATCCAACAACATGACATTTCCATTATCTGGTCACCGCGCCAGGGCAGTGACCTTTGGTTGCATGGCCAAGGGAAAGGGGGTCTCATCACGAGCCAACCTTATCATTTCTGTGAAGATACCAGTGGGTAACAATGTTAGCTCTAGTCACCATGCCAAGGAAGTGTCCTCTGGTCATACCTTGAAGTAAAAAAGAAAGAAAAGAATAAATGAAAAATAAAGGCAATACAGGGGCTTGGAAAAAATGCATCCATGACGGGTACAACTCACCTCCTACAAAGGAACCCACAAACAACACCTGCCCTTCGTCTTACTATGATTAGACATCCCTAGACCATATCACCTCATGAAACATGGCTTGAATGATCCTCTGAAGAAACTTTCCTTTTCTTGTGGGTATCAGCCCAATAGGTTATTCTGTTGGTTTTCTTCATCTTTGTATAGTAGATCTGTGTAATGTCTTTGAGATCTTAGATGATATGCTAGGGATTTCATGCATGTATTTGACAAATTTAATGATGAAATATGATTGACATTGCTATGATCCCGAGGACTGATTATCCCATGGAGGGCGTAGTTTTTGATGTGCAGGACCATACCCGATGGACAGGTGCCAGAGGACCGATACACATGGGGATATGATTAGCTCGGATCTCCATGGGGCTGAAGAGCCCATCTGATGGTTTCTGGGATGGTAGAGGCAGGAAAATGTTGTGATGAGCCATTGCACGAGAAAGAAGAATGATGTCCCTACCCAGGACACTTTGGCAGAGCCCGACCTAGGGGGATCACCCACTGTAGATGGGATGATTTCTTTTGATGGACAAGATGTCACCTAAGGCAACTGGACGTTTTCTGGAGCATATGGAAGTGTGTTGGGATCATTTGGAATGTGTGGAAGCTTGCAGAATCCCTAAAAGGGCCAACATTTTGCTTCCTGGATGCCGATCTTGCCTAAAAAGGGCCAACGTCTCCCTTTTGAGCTCATATTGTGACATTTTTAGCATTTAATGTAAAAAAATGTGTAATATTGTTGGTCAGCCTTGTTGGCTGTTTTAAATGACCTATTTTCTAATTAAAGGTCATTAGGATGATATAAATAGAGGACGTTGCCTCTCATTTTGAACATAACACAACTCACTCTCTTGTGAGAGATCATTTTTAGTCTTTTGTCTTGGTATTATTGCTCTTGGAAGTGAGGCGCAACTCTTGTGGAGGATTGTTCTTGGCATATTATGGCTTTCTCTCTCATTGGAAGGTTTACAACTAGGGTTTGATAAGCTCTTTTCATGATTTGTAAGTGTATTTCTCATGCAAAGCTTCTTAATTGAATGGTTGTAGGTTAAATCTCTTGCATTTATTGTTACATTGCTATTATATTGCTTAATCATTGAAACCCTAGGTAACAAGCACACAAGTAGGTCCTTGCTATATGTCCCCATGAGTGAGAAACTAGTTTTAGCCATTGATTAAGGAGGATTTAGCCTAGCCGTTGCTACACTAGTCATCCTTTTTCTGAGTNGAATCTATAATACCCTAAGGCACTGGTCTAACTCTCCAACGTTGAGCTTGTTGTGCCAAAACAACTCTTTCAAAACTCTTAAATTTGAAACCCTAACTAATCCTAATGTCTACTAACCCTAGATTAATGATGACTTCATGCATTATTTGAGCATTTGGTTGATAGAAAACATAGTGTCTTAGTCATTTGATGATAGACATTGATGTGTTGACAAATTTCATTGGCCTATTAGCAAAACGTTGAGCTCTTTGTCTATATTTCTAACCCTAGAACAAGGCTGACGTCACCTCTAGCATAGTGATGCAGCAAGCCTGTTATATATGAGCATTTAATGATATTTAATGTATTGTGTTAATTAAAGGATTAATCATTCCTATTGGATGCTATATCATTCTGTATTTATTGAGAAGCAATATTATAAGCCATAGTCTTTATTTGCAATCATTGACTTCGTCAATAATTAATGTTATTTATGCTTATGTATATTAAATATTGATAGTCGTTGACAAATAAAGCATTAACCACTATTTGCATGTACTAGTTTTATTGTTTCCTTGTCTCGCAAACATGTGCTTCTACTGTGGTATTTCTTCATTCTTGACTATCTTCTTGGCGGTAATCTGTGAAGGGAAAGCTCACCCTGATCCTTTAAACCTTTTCCCTTTCAAAACCCCAGATTACTAGGGACGTCTCCCTTGGGTTTAACCACCCTAAATAGAAAGAGCTCCCCATCAAGGTGACAGTGGGTGGGGAAGCTCCTGTTACTCCAGTTTGACCCTTACCTTTCAGCTGCTTGGCCTAAACTACAAACTGAGCGATAACAGGGCCAATGTTGAATTTTTTTCAATTTGTGCTTGTATGGACTAAAATTTGACATGGTTAGAATAGACATATGAAATGATAGTATGGGAGGGTTTCCATACTCAAACATGACTCACATAAAAAATTTCACAATCAATCAAAAATCCTATAGAATAATTAATATGAAGGGTGACAAGGCCGTTTTTTTGGATGACATCGCTTGCTCATGCAGTTGAAACTAACGCATATAAATCATGACATGTGAATGGGGCCAATTTTGAATTTTTTTTCAATTTGTGCTTGTATGGACTGAACTTTGACATGGTTAGACTAGACGCATGCAGTGACAGTATGGGAGGGTTTCCAGACTCAAACATGACTCACACAAACAATTTCAAAATCAAACGACAAGCCAATAGAATAATTAATGTGAAGGGTGACAAGGCCAACTTTTTAGGAGGCATCACCTTCTCATGTACTTGAAATCGACATATATAAATCATGACATGTGAATGGGGCAAATGTTGATTTTTTTTCAATTTGTGTCTAGTTTCAGTGTGAATGTATATTTCTTTATGTGATCATTTATTAAATCTCAATCATTGGTCATGTCTAGCTATAGACTAAGCCTTGTAGTCACATGTGTGAGTCTTTGGTCATTTGAGCAAAATCAGTTTAAAGTCATATTTTCATATTCAAGAGGTATGAGGGGTCTATACATTGTGTGTCTAGTTACTTTAGTGATAGATTTGTGTAACCTATTAAAAAATAATGTGAGAAATTACTATATTGAAATAGATCCATAAAAATGAAGGTTTCATTGTTTTTGTAGCCCAAACTAGTAAGGCCTATGTAGAAGCTAAATCCCAAGCAACCAAGTAAGCTAAATCCCAAGCAACTAAGTATGCAAATGAGTTAGTGAGGTGAGGAGCCCCAAAAATTAATTTCAAATAAAGCACATACATTAAATGAATTTCAAATAAAGCACAAATAAAGCACATGCATTATAGAACATGCACATACTTAAGAAACATGTACATACTAATAACATGTGTTTTGTGTTTCACATTAAAAAATATTATCTTACTAATTTTTCTATAAGTTTTTACTTCTAGATTTATTTTTTATGTTCTTTACCTAGTTAGAAAGGTCTATTTTTTCCATAAGTTTTTCTAGTATTTATCAATTTTTTAGGATAATGGGAATGCTTTAGGAACTTACATAAAATGAGATCTGATTAAAGATGTGGTGGTTTTAAGCACATATTCACACATTTGTGTTGAGATAAACCTCAGTAAGGGTCTTTCAGAAAAAAAGATTCTCACATGGAAGAATTTTAAATACACACATGTCTTGGATTATGAGAACATATCATTCAAGTGTAGGATATGTTATCTTCAAAGACATTTACAAGCTTCTTGTTCCCATGTTCGAGTTCATCCTCGTAGGAAAAAATGAACCAAATCAAAACCAAAGAGATGGAATTTTATAGAGGAATCAAGGTCAGATACTGACCTTGATCAAAATTGGGTAAATCATGTCCCAATAGTACCAATTGGAGAATCCACTCCTTTATCAAGGGATAAAGTAGAATATTTGGATACAAGAATCTCCTCCTTGAGGGAGGTTGTGATATCTAACACTCCTCTAGGTGGAAAAAAATACATCATGAAACTAATACATGCAATTCAGATAAAGAATTGGTTCTTTCTAAGAACTCTAACCTCTCACCTTCCAACTCACATTTAGTTATTGTGGATCTGTTTTTAAATGGGTGGAAAGAAGTTAAAATGAAGAAGAGGAAAAGACAAATCTCAAGGATTATTTTATAAAGGGAAATAAATGAAATGTACTTTACTAATGTGACTTTAACCGTGTGGAAGTGCAATATGCAGATATACTTGATTTTAATTATATCATTCTTTGGGCACTTGAAGAATGTGATTTTCATTTTATAATGGAATAGAAATTGCATTAAGTTCATCCTATGAATTTTGTTGTGTTTATATATAAATAATTTCTTATTTTTAGAATAAGATAAAATGAATATCTAAGCCATGATCGATATCTCAAACCACCACATAGTCCCTTTAATGGCAGTAGTTGGCATCCAATCGTAATATGGGTTCTCTCATGATGTTTTGCACATGAGGGATGGGTTTTAGGGAGTTGACCATTGTAAGGGAAGGAAAACAAGGAAATTGGGCTCCAAATGAAGCTTCTAGAACAAGGCTTCAAACCACCACATGGCCCCTCTAAAGGGGATATTTATCCTTCAAGTGGAACATGGTTGCTATTATAATGCCTTCAACAATAGGGATGGATCTAAAGGCCTTGATAATGGTTAGGGAGGCCCATAGGACCTAGATGAATATTCTATGGACCAATGGCCATGCACAAGGCTACAAACCACAAAACATGCCCTCTATAGGAGGTCAATATCCTTAGAGTGGGATATGGGTGCCATTAGAAGTTTTTTGCATGATAGGTGGGTGTCATACCATGGTTCAGGGGAGAAATCTAGGGAATTATGCCCTAAATTAATATTATTGATATAATGTGCCACAATCAAGGCCTTAAACCACAACATAGATCCTTTAAAGTGGACCTTTGGCATACAAGTGGGATTTGGGTGTGATTAGGAGTTTTTTCATAGTAAGGATGGGTCTCAGAGCCTTGACCATAATAAAGGGAGGAAAACAAGGGCCCTACACCATAAATTAATATCTAAGGCTCATTAGCCATGAACATGAACTCAAACCACAACAAAGACACTTTAGAGGCAACTTTTTGCCTCTAAGAAGAATGTGGGTACTATTATAGGTTCTTATGCATAGGGTATGGGTGTCTTAAGGCACTTTCTATGGTCAAGTGGGGGGAATAAATCATGCATATCAACCATATACCATTTTCCAACATTGAAAGTTTTTCAATTTGTGCTTGTTTCCTAAACTCATTGCCATCAAGTGCATGAAGAATGAGCTCTTGACCATTGCCATCAATGACAACACTTTGAGGAAATGCACGTTATATTTTAACATATGTGCAATGCCCCATCTTTTCCCCATGAAATAAGTAAAATAACATTAAAAGTAGTGGTATTTCACTTGCGCTGAAAACAACTCCCACTTATTCTACACCTCTCAAGTCATTTCACAAAGTTGGACAAGAGTCAAGCTCAACAAGGTCTTCTTTCCCCGCTAATTTTTCCAAGCTCGTTCCCTTGGTTGTGGTTTCTCTAGATAGTAGCTTGGGAGAGTGGGAATCTTGTTAATCCATTCATGCACGCCACAAATTAGATGACGAGGCATCTGACTACCTTAAGAGAGTCATAGTTACTCACATTGTTTACCCGCGCTCGGTTGAATTTATTCACTTTGACATGTAGAGCACTAGGCATAAATTACATTGTGTTAGCATCTACAGGGACAATCACAACGCTTTGTTTTAATTAAGTAGTCGGATTCCCCTTGTCTGTACTTTTTTTGACAAGGTTAATTAATGTATATATATATATAATATAATATTGTATAATATATATTAATTAAATTAAAAACAAAAAATAATAAAACATTATATATATATATATATATAATTAAGAACAAAAATAATAAACATTAAAAAAAACAAAAAACAAAACAAAACAAATGTGAAACTTATAATCAGCTCGCACGTGCCCACTGTAGTTGCTGAGCAAAAACTAGAGAAAAACCTCATCTGAGGATCAAGGAGCAGAGCAAAACCAATCTCAATTCCCCAACATACATTGTTCGTTGCCTAGGGCAGGTTCAGAGAGAAAAACTCCATTCGACAGAGGTAGAGGAGAAAAACCCCATCCGACAGAGGCATAGAAGTGGAGATATTCAAGGGTCCATGATTTCAATTGGACATTGATAGAGGCAGAGGAGCCCAACTATCCAACCAAACCTGTGGAGATGTCGCCGAAATTGGTAATGTCTCTCCTCTTGCTGCTAAAAATGTCTCTTCTAAATCCGCATCATTGTTATTGTGAGAATAGTCTTAGGTTTCTAGTCATGAACACTCACATGGAAACCATGGCTGCATAGTGGATATATTTGCAATAGATACCAATGACAAACCTTTCGTGGGGAGAACTTTGGATGATTTTCAAGCATTTTCAGGGTATATATTCGGGTTTTATTTAGTAGAAGCCATTTTTACTTTTCATTACAAAATAATGAGCTTACATATAAATTAATTCATTTGCATATGAAAAAACATTATATGTTTAGGCACAAAATATGCCCTTCTCCTTGAGAATCTTGGACATGATCACTTGTAACAAAACATGGGTTTGAGGAGGTCGAAAGATAACTCTATAAATTGATTTGAAATTATGGATTAAATAGTAGTTTTCATAAATCATCTTGATGAAACAAATGTTGTGCTTCGATGAAATAATAAAATGGGTGATATAGATCCATGTGTTTCTAACACATTTGGTCAACCATTAATTTCAAAATGCACGTGCAAATCTGTTTGAAGTGAGAAGAAGTAACCTTTTTTAATCTTTTTCGCTTCATAATTGGTCTCAATAATTTCATCATTATCCTTATTCAAACAATGCATTGGTACTCTAGCCCTATCCAAATATTTTTTTCTTTATATATTCCTTTTGCATATTTTTCCAACATTATCTTTCTTCACATTTTCTCTCCATTCTCTTAGTACATTTTGAATGCTTTTTCTTCTTCTTATTTTTTTTTTTTATTGAATCCTTGGCATTTTGCATATTGTTCTCTTGATTAAATTCCTAGAAACACCCTTTAAATCACCCAAATCAAAGGCCTAAGAAAAGAGTTATGCCTCATGGAAATCATTCGTTTGTTTCTATATTTTGCAAGTTATAACTTTCTTGATTTTTTTTAGAATTTTTATTCATGTTCCTCATAATCATTTTGTACTATATTTGTAGAGAAAGTGGAGGTGCCTATGGAGGTTGTTGAGAATGATTGCATGACGAATCTAAATTAATCATCATGCTTGGTATTTTTTAGTAGAATTGGTCTAGGATGAGTTCAAAGATTGACCAAGACCATGATAGTTTGGATTCACATTGAGGAGAAGTTTGACAAGACTTTGATGATATTCTAACTTGATATTGAGCTTACCGTTGGTTAGATCTTTGACTTCTTACTTCTTCTTGGGTTGACCTAGTTTCAGATCTGAACAGGTTTCCAACAAAACCCTCTAAAACTATCGACCCTCTTGGTAAACCAGAAGGCAACGCTACACACATAGTGAACAACACAGTCTCACCCGAGATAGCTCTATGGGTGACTGCAATACCCAAGTGTTTGCAGTCTAGGAATGAGTGGGATCTGGGAGTGTATTCTATCCTTCTTTATGCATTATCTTGTTATGGATTCAAGTATTTATAGGATTCATTCATCTTTAGCCTTATCCTGCTTATGTCTGTCAATTGTTTGTGATATCATGTTGATATTATCCTTTGCAGTCCTTTCAGATGCTTGCACACTGTCTGGGATGCGATCATAAACCATTGTTAATCCCCGTTCTAGTTTATCTGCACATCCTTTCTCCTCCTCTTTCTCCAAAGTTAGTTGGTTGCATGTGATTTGTAGCATTTGAGTGACTCCTCTACCCACCTCCAAGTTGGTTGCATCCGTGTGGGCCTTAGATTGCACCTCTTGCATTACAATGGCCTGGAGTCTGTACAATGCCTTGGTGGGTATTTGTGCCATGAAAAATTCAAATTTATCCACGTCCCCCATGGATTTATGTGAAGTCTCCTGATCCATTATGATCATTTGGCGCATGACTATGAAAGTATCCCTACCTTGGACTACCAAATGCATTGTCTCGTCTCCATCTTTCTGTGCAGAGGGTCGTCGTGGCATTTCCTGTTGCTGCGTTGAGGCCTATGGTCCTACTTGGTTCCGTAATTTTTGGAGATTCTCATGGAATTATATGAGCTTGACATGATCTCTTCTCACTGTGTCTCTACAATTCATACCACTTACTCCCCCCTATCTTGGACCTTGTCCACGACTAACTCCACATCATCCTCTGTTAGGGTGATGACTGAGTCTTTTGTGACATACTTATTTTCTTGTGCACCTCTTTTTCTTGCGCTGGATTCCTTATTTCCTATGAGGGCTGCACCCCACTTGTTGTACCCTAGAACCTCTCTTATTCATCCTATGGAGTATCCCCCTTTCTGGTCTACAGATGGCTTCCTGTCCCTGTTACTATTTTCCTTGGAGGTTTCGGTACTGTGTTGCTTCCGGTTGGTTGATTTCGCACTACAACCTTTTTAGTATTATTAGTTGGGCTATTCTTTCTTGTTGAGGAACCTTCTTTAGCCTTGTCCTTAGGCCTAGAGGATTGCATTGTGACTGGCCTTCTTATTGGTTTTGATACTGGAAACTGCCACTGCGCAGACTAGTCTTTGATTATCCACTCCATCTCTTCCTTGGTGATGCAATACTACATTTCTAGCCATGCCTTCTTTGGATCCCTTGCGACCTAGATCCACATGTGGTGTCAAAATGCCTTGAACTTGGATATCCCCTCTGTTTCCTAGATTACCTCCATAGGTATGCACCATACATTAGCTATGCGCTGTTGTATCTTTTCCAAAAATATTGAAAAAACTATATTTTTTTCTTGTTGCATTTTGTTATCCTTGGCCTGCAAGAGGGACTCATGTATGGCCACATAACTTTCCCCTTCTTGTCTAGGAACACTGAGAATTTGGCTCCTACCATCCTGCCAATGCTATCAGAATGATAAGCCAGGAGTAATGGAACTCAGTTCCATTGTCCCGTGCATCTCTACATTTTACCAAAAACTAGTTCAGCAGGTATGGTGCCTAGTTGAACATTACTCCTTTCTCCCATTGCACGACTATTGCAATAACGCCTGCTCACGCTTCTTCTTTTCAACATTTCCTCAATATTTTGCAAGCCATGATATTTTTGGCAAACCTTGTCGCATTATCGTTGATATCCTTGAGGACAATGCCTCTATTACCCATATTGGTGCCAAAATGCACTTTGAACAACTCTGCTATTTCCTTCTTGTGCACCTTATTATCCATGTATTCCTATGGATGCACATCGACTATAGGTAGTCTCGTGATCTTGGAAATCAGTGCCACATCTATCTGTACTGGCCTATCCATCCACATGATGCCTCCATGTATGCGGGAAACTAGTTGTTTGACACATAGCCCAACGTTCTTACTGTGCCCAAAAAGTGGTATATCCAATAGGTTCATAATGCCAGAGTTATACAACCCCGTTATCTACCACGCCAACTCCATTATTGATTTACCTAGGGGTCCAATTTCCCCTATGTTTATTAAATACGTCTCCTCATCCAACTCAGGGAATTTGGCCACATCATGCACATCATGGTCTACATACCAAAGTTTTGGTACCTTTCCCAGCATATCATCCACAGTGACCACTGCGTATGGGAGATGTGGGAGTGTGATATCCATGGCGTCCTGCGCCTTTATTTTTTGTCCCACAATAGATGGGTCTTCCTCTGTTGTGTCTCCGTCCTCTTCCCTCTCGAAATCCTACCTGTCGATGATATCCTCGACTAACATTTCCTCTCCTTCGTGTGTTTTTCGCGGTCCCGTTGTTTCGTCCAGCTTCGCGGGCGTCTCGGGGTTAGGGTTCATAATACCATTCCGGGCCCAGGAGCTCTGCCCTATTTCACCTTGCTGTGTTGTTGATGTTTCCTCTTCAACCTATGTCAGGCTAATTGATTCTGTATCCAACCTGGTGACATCTTCCAAATCGACCACATTTTGGGGATGTCTCATTCTTTCCTTATGCCTATGAACCTGCCGAGTAACCTGTACATACTGGCCTGGCATGCCAAACTTTGGTGGGGTCATATTCTCTCGAATTCACATAGTTGCTTACTTCTTCGTAAAATTCTAACTATGGCACGCTCTTTGTATTTCGATCTGTGCTAAAAAATCGCTAATTGTTGAATAAATGCATGCTTTCCGCCTTTTATAAACCCGATCGTGTCAGTTTTTCATTTTTTGCGTGTATTTGCGCCGATTATTATTCTTCCTGTGCATTATCTTTCGATATTGTCGCAGTAATTGTTGTGCACAAATTTTCTGCACATTCTTGTGGTTCAGTCAACTTCTGCGTCTTTTTTTGTTTTCTTCCTTTTTCTATTTTTGTATTCCTTTTTTCTCCTTTTTCCCCTTTTTATTTATTTTTATCACTTTTCTGTCCTAATCTTTGCTATAGTAGACTATATACATTCCTTTCTCACTGCGCTGTAAATTTTAAGTATTAGTAGGTTGACCGTCCCTTGACAATTTCAGTCGATTGTTGTTGATCATTCCCTTCAATTATGTTCCTCCCAAATATTTTAGCTATACAGATCCCCCATCTTTGACAATATTTACTTCATATGGCCCTAGCCAATGCATTCTAAACTTCCCAGGGTGTTGGAAAAATTTGTTGTCATAGAGCAAGACTAGGTCTCCCTTCTTAAAACTCTTCTTTTTAATATGTATGTCATGCCATGCTTTGTCTCTTGCTTTCTGTACTTCTTGGTGAAATCCTGTTAGAATCTTATCCTCTTCCATTTCCATTAGTTGACTTAAGCTTTCCTGTACTGTGCCTCTTTCTGTCATGTTGGTAATTGCTGCTACACGTAGACTGGTTACCAGAAATTCTAATGGCACCACTGGTTCCTGCCCATACACTAGTCTAAATGGTGTCTGTCCTATCAACTTCTTACATGTAGTCCTATATTCCATAGTACTTCTAGTATATTCAAGTCCCAATCATCCCTCTTGACATTGCAAATTTTAGTCAGAGCATTTTCCAAGATCTTATTGAAAGATTCTACTGTTCCATTTTCCCGAGGATGATATGGTGTACTCTTCTCGTGATCTAGAAGAAATGAATGGTGCATTATTTAGCCCAAATGGAATGACTATACATTGGTAGGATCCCCATTCTGTAGAAAAAGTAGTCTTATACTTGTCTTCTGAAGCTATTTTGATATGATGGTAACTTGCGAATCCATTTGTAAATGAATATGCTTCCTGGCCTCCCACATTCCCTAAGACCTCATCTATAAAAGGGTTAGGGAAAGGTCATGTAAGTAATCATCATTAAGTTTCCTTAGATCTACAAAAATCCTTATCCCCCTTGTTTATTTTCTTGGACTACCATAAGACTAATCCATTCAGATTCCTCTACTGGTTCTATGATACCAACTTCCAACATTTTTAAAAATTTTTCTTTCACTTTCTGCTTATACATTGGATTCAATATGTAGGGTCTTTTCCTGACAGGTCTAACCTCAGGTTCGAGGGGTATCTTCATATCACCTATCTCCCTTGCTATGCCTTTCATCTCTGTGAAGGTTGTTGGAAAAATGTCACTATATTCACACAATAACTCTGTTATTATTTCTATTGATACTTACCATTTTAGGATTGTCATTCATCCCAATGTTGAATTTATTCAATTTGATTGGTGCAGAAAATACATTTGACTCCAGAGATGGGACTTCCACCTCTCTTTCTCCTTCAATTTCTGTAATTTGAATGTTGCGTGGATCATCTTCATCTAGTGCTTCCTCTTCAACATGATAGCATGATAGTAACTCTTTGATTGTCTGTTTGTTTTGTTGTTGATATTCTGTCATGATTTCAACTTGTTGTTCATTAGTAAATATCCTTCCCTGTATTATATTTAGTGATGAATCCATTTTGGGGTTCTCATGTTCAAATGAAAAGGTTACTATGAAATTTTGTTGTAAGATTGTCTATTTTGTAGTGCCTCTATGCATCTTTTGGTCTATATACCAATTCCTTGGAATTCCTTCCAATGTATGGATAAAGTGATGAGTCCATTCCTATGGTGGTGTCATATTCCATTGTTCCTTTCACTTGTCCAAGTGTTCCCTATCCATCACACCTCTGCATTTTATTTCTCCCTTGTGATGTGCCAAATCTAATGCACAGTAGTCGTTTACATTGCTACCAGTCTTGAATTGTTTCTTTGTGCGCACCCCACCATCTTGTAGGTGTGGTCTTGAGGGTGATATCTAGGGCTAAGATTCTCTAATTTTTTAGTACTTCCTCTTCATATTTTGTCAAAAATTCCTCTAAGTCATTTAACCCATGAAAACTGGGAGGTTCTCTTATCTCTGTACCAACCCATCTTACTGCATAGTCTATTCTTGCACACCTCCTTGTGGAAACTTCATGTAATATTTGTTGCCAATTCTCCAACTTCGTGTCTAAGTTAGAAGCACATGATGAAATGATTCTCCAGCTGAGTACCCCATCTATAGTTGGGTTAGCATAATCTTCTTCTCGCGTGGTGGTTCTGTACAACTGGTTTATTTCTTCCAGATCCAGACAAGTGGGTTCTACAAACCTTTCTCCTTCTGAAGGATCCAATGGTGCAATGACTCTATATTCACCTGATTCGAATGTAATTTTTCTTGTCTTCAGGTTGATTATATCTTGGTTATCAAATTCCCAATCCAATCCAAGCAATGATGGATAAGGTGTTGTGCCATCTACTATCTCTATTACTTAAAATAATTCCATAGTGTGCACTCCATCCAGATCTACAGTCACACATTTAAGCCTTCCAATTGGTAATACTCTGTGTTTATTTGCTAGTTTCAGCTGGACATGTGAATGGCCTTGTGTGGGTTCTCCCATACATTTCCATCTCTTCTTAGGTAAGAAATTTACTTCAGAGCCTAAGTCCAATATAATATATCCCATATTGAAATCCGCAACATCAACATTTAGTCTGAATTCCCTACTTGTCCTTCTCCTTTTATGGAGATGATTGACTATTTTTTGTTCTAACTTCCCTTGCTCCTCTGTGTTATATCTTTCTATCATAATTTTGTAAAACCTTAACATATGATGGGTCATTCAATAGCTTAACATAGGATTGCAAAAAATTCTTTATGGTACTTACTTGGTCTAAAATTTGTTCTTTACTAGTATGGTCCATTAAGGATGGAATCTCGTACATTGGTGAGTTATGAGTTTGCTGCGTGGCTTATGTAGATGCAAAATTTTTCTTGAGAAACTCTTGTTTGGCCTCCTTAAACATTTCCTTTTATTTTCATGCATCAAACTACTTTTGTGGCTCATTATTCTTCTTAATCCATTGGTGTTGATCTGGATCATGCGATATTGCATCCATTCTTGTCTTGGATCCTCCTTAAGTGACTATACTGATGTTTCTCCCATCATCCCTGGCTTTTACAGAGATCCACTAGACATTCTAGTTATTCTGGTTCCTTTATTCTTGGATCTTCCGCAAGAGTGTCAAACAATCTTCTGTGTCATGATATGTTGCGTGACAATACATACATGTTCCTCGTGGGAGTGGACATTCCCTTGCATAATGTCCTAGTTTTTGGCAGTTGTGGCACACTAATGGTCCTCTGCCTCATCTAAATCCTCCTTGTCCTCCACCTCGATCTCCTCGTGGTGCATTGTACTGAGGTACCTGGTTATGCTGCGTGGGATTATATTATGGCTGCACATTATTATACTACAACTACACATTATTGTATTGCTTCCGTGCATTGTTGTATGGTGGTGGTACTTGGTTAAACTGAGGTGCATCTTGTCTTATAAACATTTATTCTTGCACCCTATAAGTATTTGAAGTTCTTTCTCTCATCAACTCCATTGTCCTACAATCCTTATCATCATGACCCACTGACTTGCAAAAATTGCAATATGAACTTTTGGGTATTGTCTTATACTTCTGCATCATTGGACAATGATATGGATCATGTACAGGTGTCTTACAAATCTCGCACCATGGTCCTCCTGTTGGCAATGGGTTGGACACTCCTGTCGTCATATACCACGTGAAATTTGGACAATCATTATTATGGTGTCCTTCTGTCTTGCATAAGGTACATCAAACCACTTCTCTTTTCTCTTTACCCTTATTCTGGTTAAGTTGAAATGTTAGATTCTTCAAATCCTCCTTCAAGTCCTCTATTGCTGGATCTATCTGTTGATACTGGTTCTATTCTAGTTGTAAGGCTACTTCCAGAGCCTCTGCTTGAGTTTGGAACTTCTGTTGTCTTAATGAGTATTTCAAATGTGGTAACAATGAGTTCACAAATAAATGCATATGTTGCATGCCAGTCATTGCATATTTCAACTTACCTTTTAGATGCTTAAACCTATGATCAATCTCCCAAACAAATTCACCCGGTTTTTTCCTAATTTCAATCATTTCATTCATATACTGGTCTTCTAAGTTGTGTTTTTGAAATTCATTTATCAATAGTTTTTTCACGTCTGCAATAGTCTTTGCTAATCCTCGTGGACTATTTACATCTAGGCTCATGTACCAGTCCAGTGCATGGTCTCTTAGTGTGATTGCTAAATGCGCAAGTTTTATATCCTCATATGTGATCTGTTTTTCTTCCTATATCTTCTCACAGATAAATAAGTGTTTTTCAGGGTCCTTTGATGCCTCTCCCTGAAATTATGGTAACTTGATCATGGGATCATGTCTTGCCATTTTAAGATGTGTTGAACTACTACCTCTGCGCGGTGTATATATTTGATTGTTACTTCCTGAACTAGCTCCTCCAATTACTGCTCTTTGTTTGGATGCGTTTCCTGCTATCTTTCTTCCACTAAAATTTGGTTATCTAAAAGTTGGTGTTCTCTCTAGTGTGTTAGTCGCACATGGGGTTGTAGGTTCCACACTGACGATGATATGAATTAGAGTTTTGTCTTCTGTTCCTGCCCTTGGACCTCATGTTTTCCTTTCATATGTTGCATAAAGCATTTCCTCAATTTGATACACATCCCAAAGATCCTCTACCTCTTCCTCATTGATTGGCAAGCCCTCTCTATCAGCTATGACTCTCTTCTTGTTATTCATCTTATATTGGTAGGGTACACCACTGCACGTCTTTCCAGATTTTTCCATTATCTGATTTATCCAATCTTCCTCCATCATGATTGTGTCCATGGCCTCCTTATTCTTTCCCTTATCTACCTCTTCCTTGATTTCTCAGCCTCTTGTCAGTGCTTCCCCCCTTCCCCCATGCACGCAGGGAAGTTTAGCTGTCGGATTCCATAGTATTTACACTGTTGTCATACAATAAAATATCGATTGAAGTGTACAACGATCTGATGTACCTACCTCTGTTTCCCTTTAAAAAATATTTCTTTGCGGTGGTGTAAGACTTCAATGTATCTATTTCAAATTCGGTGATAAACCTTGCAACAATAATGTCTAACTAGAAATCTACTACGTGCACAATTTTTTTATCAACTTGCTATAATTGCGCGATCTCCACAGGATTCCACTCTACTTGTCTAACTCATTTTGTAGGGTGGTTGTCTTTTAGCCTCAATAACCACTCTTACAACAAATGCGGGAAATCACAGAAAAATACTCATGCAAGTTGCTAAACACGTATTTGTTGAGATATTTGCTGGTGTTATCTTAGGTTTTCTGTTGTCCTTATGCGCAAACTCAAGTTCCTTCGTTTTCAACCATCTTTCGATCTCCACATTTGTTGGATTCCATGGCATCAAAATTCCATTATATACTTTCATTCTCTTCGTGTTTCTTCCACAGATCCCATCCATTCAATCCTTTGCAGTTCCAACTGGAAACATAACCATTTGTTTGTTAGATATCCGACTTCTTACTTCTTCTTGGGTTGACACAAATTCAGATATGAACAGGTTTCCAACAAAATCCTCTAAAATTATCGACCCTCCTGGTAAACCAGAAGGAAACACTACGCACAGAGTGCACTTCACAGTCTCACCCGAGATCGCTCTATGGGTGACTACAATACCCAGGTGTTTGCAGTCTAGGAATGAGTGGGGATTTGGGAGTGTATTCTATCCTTGTTTATGAATTATCTTGCTATGGATTCAAATATTTCTAGGATTCATTCATCTTTAGCCTTATGCATGCATGCTAATACATTTAGTTAATCATTCATTCATAAGCTAATAATTAACAAAAAGTAAGCATTAAATAAACATCATACAAGACACAAGTTTTACCATGGTTCACCTCCTTCTAGGCCATGTCCACAAAGATTTGGCTTCTATGCTCTTTTATCTAGTCAACTGCAAAATATGGTAATACGCACATTACATCTTCAATCATACAATCATGATGAGGTTAAAGAACCTATGTGAGGAAGACTACATCACATCAAGCTCCTCAGCCTGTGACCCAACCCTCCAAATATAACAGACTTGACTCTTCTACAAACTTATTACAATCGACAGTCTCTCAACTCATTAATAACACCGAACTTACTAACCCATGAACTATACCTCCTAGGTCTTTATTTAAACTACTCTACTGTCTTATAGCCATTACAATATTTAACAAAAACCCTAACCCTATCATGGTTAGGATTGTCTGCCTGTGCTTCACATTGCTTTTCCTCTTGTATGCTACTTTCCTTCTTTTTCCGCACGATGCTTTCTTTCCAACTGTTGCACAATCTCCAAAATTAGGTCTTCCTTTCCAAAATTGGGTCTTCGCCAAAATAAATATTTTCTCCAAAGTAGGTTTGCACCAAAAATAACCTTTCTTCTCAAAATAGGCCTGCGCCCAACACTTACTAAGGAACACAATGCCATTTCATCTAATATCTCATCAATGACTGGAATATGGAACTTCTCCTTGATGGCAATTTTATGAATTTCTCTATAAACTATGCATAACCTCCAGGAGTTGTCCTTCTTACTTACCATAATGATTGAGGTTGAGAATGAGATCCTACATTCTCTTATGACTCCAATATTCAACGAATCTTAGACAAGGTGATTAATCTCACTCTTTTATGAGTATAGATATTTATATGGTTGAATATTAGGAAGGTCACTCCTAGAATAAAATCGATAGCATGGTCATGATCATGAGATGGAAGGAATCCACACATAATATTGTTAAAAAATTGACAATGTCAATAAAGAAAATACCATTTTTGTTTCAGGTCAATCATATTGTCCTTCTTTTCCTTCAAATATGGAATATATGAGTGACTATCCCACTTGGCCACTTCTTGAACAAACTTTACCATTCTATAGGAGATAATGATAAAAGATCTAGGTGCATAGAGAAAGTTCCATATTGATAAAAGATGTTAATGATGATGTTGATTTTCCTATGTTAGTTTATCATATTTCTCTCCTTTTATATAAAATAGTAGTACTTTGATTATCTCTTGGAGTTTAGCTATCCATTTTCCATTTTGGTGCATATGCATGAATCACTTCTCACTAATTCTTGGGCTCTTATCTTGTTCTTCAAGTTCTCAATATACATAATGACTTAACAAGTGGGTGATGGTAGATTATATAGACTATGCATTGAGTAATGGAGATTTAATTGTCATTAATTTGAAAAAGTGTTCATATCTTTCCATAAATTTCAAAAGTAACCATATATTTCCCAAAAGTTTGAAAAAGTAATTGGATGGTGTGGCTATAAAAACATTTTTTGAGTGCATTTACTATTGGATTACCATCATTACTAGAAGGAACAATGTCATTAAGTAAACCCAAACGCTAGCATAACGTAACTTGCCAAACTGCCAACTTAAGCCCTATTACTTACCCCTTATCCCCTATGCCCATAATTTCAACTTCTATGACTTGATGTGATTATTAAATGCATATGGTTATCATTAATGATGACCCACAACTATGGACACGACCTTTGAGGTTTTATGGATACCACCATAGCTCTATAGTGTGACGATGCAACTCAAATAGATTATCTTGACATGAATTGACTATTTTGAATGAAAATTCCTCTATCCCATCAACTACAAAGGTGGAGCTTAATTCCCATGAATATTGAAAGAAACTTACAAATTCAAACAGTTTATTCTCGACTCAATTAACTCAATAATTCCTTAACCACAAGGTTTAGTTTTATTAAATTAATACAATTAGATTGACTATCCCTTTCATAGGATCTAGCCTTATTGAATTAACTATGAAAGCATAAACAATAATAATGTGTAGCTCCTTTTAAGGAGATTCCCAACTTAGTTTTGAGGAGGAGTGAAAGGTTTCTAGTGAGCACCATTCACCAATCCCTTCTTAATTGTTCTATTAGGATAAGCCAACTTTACTGCTCTTGAATTCCAGATGGTTATGAATAAGAAAGGTCCTAGCCAATGCATTTACAACTTACTGGGTTGATTGAGGTACATACTATTGTATATCAATACCAAGTCACTTAGCCTATATATGCTGCTACTCGCTGCCTATATATACTGATATATACAAGCACAATATAAACAAACTTTCTGCCCTATACTCTTTCACCCTCACACTGCAACACACAATATAAAGAATGAGGGTCGACCTCTGTTTATAAAGTTGAGGAGAGGTGAACGAAGAGGACTCGAATTAGAAGCTTGAATGGATGCTTTCCATAACTCGACTTTACACTTCAAATATAGATCTTTGACATGAGACTTCACTTAGTTTAAAATTATAACTTGACTTGAGACTTCAATAAAAACTCACCCTTGACTTGGAAATGCATGCGAACTAACTCAATATGCACATGACATGCATGCATGCAACATGCAACTATGCAAATTTATGCAACTATGCAACTTTGCAACTTTATGCAACTATGAAACTTATGGAACTTTATGCAACTATGTGCAACTATACTGAAATAGTCCCAACCAAATCTGATGTAAAAATAAGATCTTTGTGGTTGAGGAATTTTCATCAAACACTTGGCATATAAGCTCCCAACTCCCTTGAGATCACTTCAATACTTTATTCCCCAATTAACCCAAGTTTAAGGGATGAATTTTATGTCAAACACATCACATGCAAAAACCTAAAACCCTTCCTAATGAGTGGTTGTTTTGAATTTGTGTTCGCTGTTATGTTTATTTGTAGCGACTGGTTGAGGTGTTTTGTCAAACACTTTGTGTGCAATGGCTGTAACATTCATTTAGGTGTATTTTCTGATGTATGTGGCCCATATTTCTTCATGTAATATATAAGGAAAACACATGCAATGATAACCAAATAAAACATAAGCTAATAACTACTAAAAACCGTAAGATAGTACCTCAAATCCTTGCTTTATTTAATATGCACTTGAATGCCCAACACACAGTAATTTCCAGATCTAATACAAGGAATATAAAAGATTCAAAGTAGGGTTGTAAGGCCCTCAAAATGCAAGGAAATGTCAAGAGTAATCCTCCTCAAGGATCCCTTAATGATGGCTGCCCAAAATGGCTAATATAATGCTCCAAAATCAATTCTACCATACCAAGAAATGTGCCCTCATGCTGAAATTTGCCCTGTTGAAATATGCACAATCAAAGATGATGTAAAACCTTCAGGAAATGGATGCAACTTGTATATATGATGATGGTTATATCATATGTGAAGATCCCTTGGATGTAGATGATCCGCTGGATCTTTTAATGACTTATGGTTGAGTTTTAATTTTGCATGCATTAATTAACCATTGAGAAACTTAGTGAAAGAATGAGGAAAGAAGAGGAATTATAACAGCCATATATGCATATGCAGATCTGAAATGAATAATAGACAACAAACCATAACACGCAGATTGATAACGGAGTTCGAAACAACTTTGCCTACGTCTCCGGGCCTTTTGTCTATGGGGGAGGCTTCTTTATTTCTGTTCGAAAGCTCAAAAGTACATCACTGCAATGCCAAATGGCTACAAGACTGATTTGGTCATGTTCATCCAGATCTCTAGAACCATGTAAAGAAAACAACACGCAAAACAGATGTCTGGATCTCCCAGAAATGATCTGACAGTGTCTCCTCCTCAAAAGCTTCTCTGCCTCAAAATGGCTTTGGCTTGGCTTCTCCTCAGCATTATTCTTCTCTAAATGCCCCCAATGCTGTCCCCATGGCCTCAAACATGCCTTGGTTATATAGTTGGGAAGGTATTTTCCCATCTTCAACTTCCTTCAAGAAGTTAGGCTCCAAAACTACCCAATAACTCCCAAAAATGGATTAATTACATTAAAAATGGGCTAAACAATAATTAAAACCCAAAATAATTGGTTAAATAACCCACTTTCAACTAGAATATATGGTTATAATTGGGCTTAGCCCCTTATCCTTGGGCACGCGCCCCCTTTGCATGGTCGCATGGCATATTCCATATGCCCATAAGGCCACGGGCCTAACGAGTATAATTCCCCGCACATAACCGTTGAATCACAGTCCTGGTCATATGGCATTGATATATGACCAAGGGCCATATCGTTACAACCGCATGCATATGTGTTGAAACAAAGGACTGTGGGCTGTATAATTGAAACCGCGCACCAATATAACTGCGCACATACACGGTCACATATCATATGATACGACTACAGGTCGGGGCTAAGCCCCGGCCCGACCCCCCGCCATTCAACACATACTTTAACTTTAAATAAATTGAAACCCGTTTATATTACAAGCACCAATGAATGGCGTAGTGGTCATGGGGGACTTTGTTAAAGCTCTTGGTCGGTGGAGGAGGTCACCGGTTCGAATCCGGTCCAAACCATAACTTTTACACCAAAAACCGACAGCCAATTATAGGGTGCCATGTGGCAGCCCATGATTGGGCCACGTGGCACCCAATCATTCGACCAAATAATTGCCATGTGTCAATCGATGATTCATCCACGTCAACAGCCGTACTGCCTCGTCAACCTTGCCACGTCAATCGCCGCATCAGCTTCCGTACTATCCAGTCACCTTGCCACATCACTCACCGTACTGCCCAGTCATCTGACACATAAGCTGCTGACATCATCCTGTGCCACGTGTCACCCTTCCAGTGGTGACACGTGTCACCTTGGGATAGGTCCAGTCGTATGCCCAAATATCCAAATTTTTTTGACACGTGTCATCACATGGAGCTACCACATGTCACTGTATGGACCTACCACATGTCATCTGTATGAACCTGCCATGTCAGCGTACGAACATGCCATGTCAGCGTCTGTACGGACTGTACAGACTGCACAGTCAACAATTTTTTTGCATGTTTGACTTTTCGGACAGAATGCGACATCTTCTCCATACGGACTCCGTTTGACAAAGTAAATATACCACCAGAATCAGAAAGATGAGACAAACGCAATGGCACATGTTTCGTCACATTCCGAGCACTTTCATTTTTGAGCATTTTTCAAGCCCTATCAGGCTTCTGGATCTGATTTTGGATCACACCTCCCCACAATAAGACCATTTGGTCCCCAAAAGGTTACTGACCAGTCAACAAGCTTGGGATAGGCCACCCGACTTTCTCTCTGTCTCTGAACTCTGTCCTATGCACCTGTCTCATCAAGATCAACTGTAACACAATCATGACAACTGACAGTATATTGTTAGCCATTTGAA